>BLKR01001572.1:0-272878 GCA_011170035.1 Teleogryllus occipitalis | reverse complement strand
CGGTGACGGTGACGGTGGCGGTGGCGGTGACGGTGACGGTGGCGGTGGCAGCGGCGGCGGCGGTGAAGGCAGTGGCGGTGAAGATGGCGGCGATAGCGGTGGCGGCGAAGGCGGTGGTGGCGGTGGCGGTGGCGGTGACGGTGGCGGTAGCGGTGGCGGTGGCGGTGGTGGTGGCGGCGGCGGCGGTGTCGGTGGCGAAGGCAGCGGTGGCGGTGGCAGCGGCGGCGGCGGCGTGGCCGCGTGGGAAGCGGGCGTATAAATCCAGCGACCGGGCGGGCGGCGCGCGCGCCATTGTCTCGAAGCCGCGGTCGACCCACGCCCCTCTCTGCCCGCCCCTGTCGCGTCTTCCCCCGTCCCCAGCCGTCCCCCGCCATGGGACGCCGCCACCGCAGGGCGTCGTCCGCGCTGGCGGGTGGGCGGGCGGGAGGGGCGGAGGGGTCACGCGCATGCATAATGCAGTCGAATTTCGGGCGGCGGGATGTCAAAAAACCCCGGCCAGGCCGCGGGAAGGGACACCTCTATACTGGGAGGGGCGAGAGGGCGCGGTCGCCTTACGCGGGGCGAGAGATATAAATAAGACCGACGCAGGTGGTTACCCATGGGGAGCACTCCGGAGAGGATCGGCATTTGCGAATTATTTATCACATCTCGCTTAATAAATTCGAGGAATTGATTCATAAGTTTTGGCAACTGTATATTTGTTTTTCTTCACATCAGGAGATTATTAGATATGCCGTCTGGGAGCCAGAATGTGTTTACTACTCGAACAAAATTGACTTGCATCACTATTTCAATGCATCAAATTCATTGATCACTATTTCAAATCAAAACTTTACCAGCAGATCAGTGTATTTTGCGACATTAGGTTCGTTAGTCATGGCAGCTATATCATTGATCATTCATTCATCACTATTTCAAATCAAAACTTTACCAGCAGATCAGTGTATTTTGCGACAGTAGGTTCGTTAGTCATGGCAGCTATATCATTGATCATTCATTCATCACTATTTTAAATCAAAACTTTACCAGCAGATCAGTGTATTTTGCGACATTAGGTTCGTTAGTCATGGCAGCTATATCATTGATCATTCATTCATCACTATTTTAAATCGAAACCTTACCAGCAGATCAGTGTATTTTGCGACAGTAGGTTCGTTAGTCATGGCAGCTATATCATTGATCATTCATTCATCACTATTTTAAATCAAAACTTTACCAGCAGATCAGTGTATTTTGCGACACTAAGTTCGTTAGTCATGGCAGCTATATCATTGATCATTCATTCGTCACTATTTCAAATCAAAACTTTACCAGCAGATCAGTGTATTTTGCGACAGTAAGTTCGTTAGTCATGGCAGCTATTCGTATTTCCTAGCAAACAAGGGATGTCGCAAAAACATCTACGTTTTACGGTTGAGCTTGTATGAAATTTTGAATGCGGACAGCAGATGGTGTATGTTAGCAACAAAAGGGCCTTAATCAAGAACCTAAATTCAGGCGATGTGTTCAAAAATTGAGATAAGCACGTATAGGCGACGTTCGTACGTGAAAATAGTATATATCCGAGGCAGAAGTGCACGTAAATACTATGAGAAAAACTGGAGGGGCGTATTTCTGAAGAGATCTGGGATTTTTTTTTCGTTTCTGGAGCTTACAATTCCTTTTTAAAGGAAGTCCGCTTTCTGACGTCTCATAGACTGAACTTGTGTGGGACTTATGATCGCGCCGTTGTTTGTATATAGCAACTATAACCGAATTCGAGGGCATATTTTGTGCAATTTCAACTCTTTTTCGTGGCTTTATCGTATTGTCTTCTGGCTCATTAGGTGGAGTTGCCATGTTTTATGATTTAACTCTCGGAGGGCACGTCTTTACGAATTATCCTTAAATTTCCATTGCTCAAATATTTCGTTCCTGCTCTAAATTGTGATCTCAGACGACTCGTTTTTACTTTGTGCGAAGTGTCCATAAGGGTGATGACAGAATGGAGTGTTGTTTATGATCTCTTAAATTGTTACTTTTACAATAATCAGTTAAATTATTGCTGAGAAATGAAATCAAGACTGTGCTGTGGTAGTAATCGTAGTTGTACATTATGGCAGGTAAATGGATTGTTTAAGAAGTGTTCAATTTCTAGTTGAAAGTCATATACCTTTAGAGTAATTAAAATAATTACCACGTAAATGTATTTTTGTCTTGGAGAATATGAAGCTTATTACTCGTAAATTGCGAGTCGTTTTCTTGTTTAAGAAGTCCTTTTAGAGTAAGAAGAAAATTACTTTCATTGAAATTTTCCTTTTGGAGTGAGTTTTCTCGCTGTGCAAGTACCAGCGGTATTTTCGTTTGAACTCCAACAGATATTAATTACTTGTTCTTTTGATTTTTTCACACTTTTGTGTAGGAATGCGGAGACATTTAAGTTAACAAGGAATTAAATTAAGAAGGAATAGTATCGCATATGAAATCCACAATCATTGATACTTTGGGTTGCAAATGCTGCAATGGAGAAAGCGCCATGTGAAAAAAGAAGATAAAGTTGTTTGCCAGGTAAATTAATTAACTATTTTCATTTTTAAACCAGGAATCCTTTTTTACACGCCTTGTTTTCTACTCTTTATATTCCACATATGTATGGAATGTGGGGTGATGGAGAAGCTTGATACTAACAAGCCATTGATTGGATTGTTTCTCAAATTTTATTCGTTTATTAGTAGAACTTTAAGAGTTTGTATGTTCGCAAAATTTTTAATTAGTTATTATGACTCGAAATCGGAATATATAAATCTTGTACGTGCAAACAATACGAAATAAATTAAATTCTTTAATTTTTTCGTTATTTATTTTGTGACAATGTACAGGCATTTTCGTTCTAAATGACCGAGGTAAAGAAATTCAATGTACTTCATTTATTCCTCAGCTTAGTAAGCAAACCAAATAGCCCTTAAGTGCGTTATATAAAAGAAAAGTCAAAATGCGAAGAGACAAGTCCAAACCATTGACACCGCTGTATCGGTAAGCCAAAATAAAAACAATTAAATTTATTACTTGCATCATAAATGTAGTTTCATTTTCTTCCTAGTATTTTCTGCTTATTTATTTATAAATTAAGTCATGTGTAAACAAATAAGTAAGTTTAAGGGCAAAAAGGAGTCCAGAAATGTAGTTGCCCCCTCGTTTTTAGGCTGCCTTTATCCATAGCTATTTTCGAACGTATCTCATTTCAGAAGTAGTTGCCCCCTCTTTTTTAGCCTGCCTTTATCCATGGCTATTTTCGAACGTATCCCTTTTCAGAAGAACTGTTGAATCCACGCTCACTTCTCCGATGCATTGCAACCTTCAATACATTTTGATACCTACTCTAGCATCCATTTATTTGTCAGCATACGTTCTTTTTAATGTTTTATTTATTAACTCCAAATAGGCTTACTAATGTGTTTAATGAGTGCTTTCATCGCAGTTTGACATTCGAGGTCATCCCCGAAATTCGAAAGTAATGAGATGGGCGTGGTACCTCTACTAAATGCTTCTGTCTTACTTAGGAAGTAATTGCTGATTCTCCATTTCTGGCACCAGGTTCTTTCAACAAGTTTTCATGTTGCTTTTGTATTCTCTTTAAGTGTACGCTGTAAAACCCGTTTAAAAAATATTTCAGAGGAATTCTCATGAAATTCACTTACTTCTCTGGCGAAAAACAAAACATATATTTCACACACAGTGAACATTTTTCATCTAAGAAGCAAGAAAAGGTGATTTTACGGATATTGCTCATATAGAAGCCTACAATAATAATAAAATTACTAATACTAATAATAACAATAATAAAATAACGAAATTTCGTGGTCGTTCCATGGTTGACCCGGTATAGGGTTGCCATACGTCCTGAAAAGCGGAATATGTCCTCAATAACGGCATTGTCCCGCTGTCCCGGCAGATTTTTCTTTGTTTCTACAAAATGTGTGGAATTTTTATATTCTGCTATAATTCCACAGAGTCCTACAAAAAAACTGTTCTGAAACTACTTGTGTACTACAACTCATAACTATGCGCTACATAAGAGAACGCAAGCGGCTAATTCCTTTGTTAAGCAGATATTGTTATTGGCTTTTTATACGGTGCAATCTGAAAACTGATAAATAGGTAAAGAAAGGTTCTGTGTGTTTTGAATCGAAGTGCGCATGTCTCTCTCACAATGTGTTAGTGTAACAGCATCTGGAATGCAAAAAAGCTCAGTCATTAAAACTTTTAACATGTGACAAAGTCAAGCTTTATTTGACATTTAAATACCCTGAAATACTTCCCAAATTTTCTCATGGAAAAATAAAGAAATGACCTGGATAACATGGATAAGTCAGGAAAATTCTTCCTAGAAAAAGAATGGTCACCCTGTTTTGAAAGTGTGGAAAGTAATTTATCTTGATGTACTATTTAATTGTGTACTTGATATACTATTTCCTTGTTATACTATTTACTTGATATACTATTTAGTTGTCTAAAAATTCACAATTTGCTCCGAAATATATTTCGAAAGTCCTGAATTCCATTGTTATCCTTACGGCAACCCTACCCAGTCTAGCGTACCTAATGTCCATATCCAAAGACCCGATTAATCTCGATCAGCCTAAACATTGAATGTAAATCATGGATATCAACTGCAAAACACTGAATTACAACAACACACGATCTGAGTAGATATACCATAGGTTTCCTGGGTCCTTTGAGTAGGATTCAAATATATAGATATAGTATTAGTAACGTTTTTTAATGTAAAAGAACATTACGTAAGAACACTCATTGTGAATATAAATTTGACGTTTAGAGACGGCAGTATGTTTCTTTTAGCGCTCTCTCTCCATAAGATTCCATACGCTAAACGAAAGGACGGATGTCTCATATTTCTTCTCCGGACTCTTCTCCGTTTAAGCAATGCATTTACCAACCAGTTGCGCGCCATCAAGGGTTTAAATCCATCTTCCCGTCCGAGCGTGGCAGCTGTCGCCGCTCCACTTGCTCGTTGCTTTGAAGGAAGCGGTAGGCGAGGCACATTCGAGTGAAGCCCCAAGCGCTATCTGTGGGAGGTGCTTTGCTGCCAATTGGCGCGGAAATCCGCGGCGTCGGGCAACGGACGGAAAGCGTCGCAGTGGTTAGCTTAGTGGTTTGCTCTTTGGTTCACAGGAGGTTCACTGAAATGTAAATCAGAAATTTAGTACTTAGTTTCATGTTTACCAGAAGTTCACAAAAATGTTGTCATACATGCTTCCACTCGGAATGATGAGGTTCTATTTGAAATCTGAATTTGAGGAAATTGATTAGGATACAAATTTTACCAAAAATGATAGATACTTAAAATCTAGTCATTCTGAGGCTACGAGGCGTAGATGTGTCTGAGGGTTCCGTCACAGGGCTTTCGCTCTCACCGGGCTTTGTTGCAAATGCTGAAGTCTTTACTTTATCTACAGAAGTGCGCTAATCTTGAACCTTTTTGCCTAAATGTTCGTTACGATATTTGTCTGGGAAATTCATGGGAGGCAGCTTCAAAAGCTACATAACCAAGAACTGTCGTCGGAGTTATAGTACGAATAAATTTAAAAGGTGGTTGGTAATTCCTGGTCACGTGGTAACGCTAGAGTCGTAATCTAATCAACAGTGAATAAGAAGCTTCGATATTTCTATAGTGTTTTCTCCTCAAAGTATAGAGTAAATGATTCGCATACCCCGAATTCTGTAGTTATTCAGCTTAGTACCATAAGTCAAGAGTTAACTGAATTGTGTTAAAGAGTGTTGCGAGAGCAGGGAATGAGAGATGCGGGTGTTAATTTTTTTATTATTGTTCATAAGATATCGTAGTAACCGGCAAAGCCTTCTGCTTCCACACCAACTCAACTTCTCATTTTATTCGAATCTTCTAAGCGCCCTTGGAGTTTCATAAGTCTAGCTTCGCTAGAAATATCAAGTTTTGTATTACAAAATATGACAATATGCAGTGCAACTTAAATAAAAACGTTTAATAAAAAATGGACAGCATTCTTGGAGGAAGACTTTAAAACAGATTGCTTGGTTTCAGACTAATTGCCATGCGTCATGTAAATATGTAGATTTCTACGGCCGCTGCCAGAGAATTAGTGGCTGTCTATGCATGGTTGCCAAAGTTAGATCATCATCCTGCCGCCTCCTTTAGGACAACATGCAATGCATAGCATTTCGCTCTGCAGATCATAGTACGACCACGCCCGCCGAATGGTTGCCAAACATGTTTAGGACTCTGCAACTTCCGAATAATTCACGGACGTCATGCAATTCCCCCAAACGCTGCATCTGTAAGCCCATGTGGCAATCGTAGTGAGATCCTTTTTGCAAACAATCCGCAGGAGTCATATCTTTCGAGGAACCGCTGCCTCCGGCGCCTGCACGTGAAGCGGGATCTAACGGGAGGTTGCGGGCGGCGGGGGGGGGGGCGACGTCCGGCTCCGGCCCGGAAGTGACGACTCGCGCATACCTAGTCGCGGCGCCACTTCCGCCCAACGCCTTCTCCTCGTCTCCTCCGTTCTCTTTCTCCCTCACTTCTCCTCGCCCGCCCCTTTCCTTGCGCCGCGCCGCTTGCTTCCTCCATGAAACGAGCCTGAGAGCCCCCACCCCCACCCCCTGCAGATTGTGATCACACGATGGGGACGATACGGAGTGCGTATGAAATGAGAGGATGAGTCATCGTTTCGTTAAAAAAATTACTGTATCTTTTGGCGGAGATTGTACAGTGCACCCTTTGTGCTACTTGTGAACCATTCCTTCTCTTCCGCAAGGTGGATTCTACGTTTGTAGCGCATTGCGTTGTTCATTGCTGCAGACCCACACTCACTTTCGCATTCAAGAAAGAGGTTACTGACATGTAACAATTGTACAACGTCTTGCATTCATAACAGACGTCTATTATTGATCGCGGCCTGAATAAGAGCGTTGCTGCCGGCATCACATTGCAGAGAAAACAGTTAATATAGAACAGGAGTTTACTTACATCATTGTTTATCATATTTTGGATATAGCCATTCGGTATTCTGCATTCCGTTTAGTTATTAGGTTGTAAGGATTAATGTTGATTTCGTAGCGAATTTGAGCACATTATCCCAAATTCACTTCGTATGATTGGATATTAATAAATATCTCAATATTTATAGGAAACGAACAAGAAAATTAAATTTAGAACTATAATTGTTTTGTAGCTAACTGGACAAAATTGAAAACTACCAGAACCGGTAATGATTTATATTCCAAATCACGTTTCTTTCCGACAATTCATTCTTCTGACAAGGCATTCTCCATGACAATGCATGCATGCAGCTTTGGAACTAAATTATTTGACACTTTTACAGCAAAAAAGTCATAACTTACCTTTTTTAAAGCTTAGCTGTCAAGTAACGACTGTGCAGGAGGAATAAGTTTTCAGAGCCTACTTCGACTTATCGCTTAACTTAGATTGCTCACGGTCATCTAAGAATTATTTCTGTCTTAGATTAATTGAAATTGGGTTATAAATTAGATCGATAAACAAAAACTAAATGACACATTATCCTCCTATCGTTTGAAAATCTAGTTAAAATAAAATCAATTTCGGGGAGTAGTGTTGGGGGAATTTACGAATAGGGGATTTACTCTAACAGATTCACAAGAGATGTGGCTAAGGGCATTAACTGATGTCAACGCAGTTCCTTGAACCGGGAGGTCCTAGGGTCGAGTCAGGACCTAGCTATACAGTAGCTACCTGAAGGAGAATTTTACCGTCCGACTGCTCTGATCGGTAATTTTCCGTTGTTTCTCCGATCAACACCCGGTGAATGCCTAACAAACGGACCACGGACCGCGTGCGATCTTTCATTCTTCTTCCTAGTATCCTCACTCCTTACTTATAATACACATGCTGGGAGACCGGTCGGGAGTTTACAGGTAGAGCTTGTTTCGGCTGGAGCGGTGCCCCACTGATGCGAGATACCTGGTTGGGGAAAACCCAGCTGGCTGACGGGCAGGTCGGCTCCGGATCTCGCTATCCAGCGGGGGATCACGTCGACCTCCAGAGGGGAAAACATACACTACACTTACGGGACTAATGACAGCCGTTCACGCGCCCGGAAAAAATCTAATAGACTTGGTCCATCTGGAACTATGGTTTTCGTAAGCAGGCTCCGGTCGTGGCTTGTGCGTGGTTGCGATTTGCCCGCTTCCAGATCGCAGGTGCGTGGACGTAGAGTTTTGTAACAACCGAAACCAAATATCTTTGCTTTCCGCAATCCAGCGAACAGAAAACGTTCGATTTAAAAGATTATTCAGGTCCTTTAAATTTCCAGAAGTACACTGTCGGTTTCCGCATAATTTTAGTGTAAATTTCGTTAAGGAAATATAATGACTAAACTAAATTTAATGTACACATGTACATTAGGATGCAAACGTCAGATCTTTCTGGTCGTATCTAGAAGGAATGAATAAATGATCTCAATGGACTGGTGATTATGAATATGCGATATGAATGAATGATCAAAGGCAGGGGAAGCGGGATAATCTATACATTAAATCTACACTGATTTTAACTTAAGCATTGAATTTAATGTACAAATATATTAAGCTCTTTTTAATGTACATGGTCACATTAAATTTCTTGTACAATACAATAATCTACAATAGATTTAACGACATTTCTTATAGTGTAGACTTGCTCGAAGCATGTACTGAGGATAATGTAAGTGATCGTGGCTCGTGCGTGGCTGTGAGTCATGTGCCGGCTGCTGCGACATTCACCAGAACACATTACGTTGCTTTTGCGTTCCGCAATAAAGTTAAAAGGAAAAGAACACCTGGCGAAACAATTTTCGAGTCCATTAAATTTACGGGAGTAAACTTTGCACGTGCTGGCTCAGTGGTTTTCGCAAGCAGAATTCGAACGCTGGTCAATGATTAATAGACCGGAAGCCAACAAGAACAACATATATGAAAGGCACCACGACGAGGCACAAGGAGAAGATATCCAGAATTATATTTTACAGGGAAACGCAAGTACGGCTGTTCCTACGTGTTGCCCTCCACGCGGAGCATTTTTTTAAAGAATTCCAGAAAAAATGTTGGCCCTTGGAGAACGCACACCATCTGATTCATTCTTTTATTTTATTCGTTAGTTATTCAAAGCATGGAAGACACGCCCCTTACCGCTAAGTTCCCCAGTCCTTTGTACGTGAATTTTGACTTCGCACACCACGCTAATTCTTAGTTGACGTATTAAAAAATAATTTGCTAATTCATTGCTGTGACTGTGGTGTTATTTCGGTACCTCAGAATTCCCGTCATAAACTCGTACGGAAGAACCCAGGATTTATCGTGGTTGGAGTTATAGGCATGTGTGATGTGGACCTGATGTTTCCTTATAAAGAATTTGTTATTAATGCTGAATATAAAATGGATTTTTAGTTAATATTTATAATGTAAACAATATATATATATATATATATATATATATATATATATATATACATACACACACACACTATAGCGCACCAGGAAAGTATCTCCGCAGTGGCACTTTACTGGTGCTTGCAAGAGAAATTGTCTTGGTAGCTCGAGCTGCAGCTTGAAACCGTTAATTGCATTCTCACCATAATTATAATAGATGCTGGAAGGGTTGTTCCCTTCACATGTTTCCCAGTGATCTGGTTGTTACCAACATAAATTCAATTTTTAATAGGAGGCTCTGGTTCGGTTCTCTGCGGAGATACTTGCCTGGCGCACTGTAGTTAAATTTGTTCAAAGAATTCTCACCCTGACCGCGCCTCGCACCCGAGTCTCCTGGTATAGGCCCGCTTTCTGCAACCACTGAACTACCGAGTCGACCAATTCTTTCGACAGTTTCACAGGTCTGATGTATTGCCCGTTTTATGATAGACAATAGGCAATTTTACAAATTTAATTATTAAAATTCATTGGTTATTCCGTAAGAAATTGGCAGCTTGAATACATTTATTGTTGCGGGGCATATTTCTGACGTAAATGTCTCACCAATAAGGCAAAAAGGTGACAATTATAAATTGTTGATAAAATGAGCTTTCATTTGTAAGGAAAATTAGAAAAAAATAAGCATTTTTTAATTAGTATTATTGGCTTGGAGTAGGGAGAGCTGAAGCTCCATGAGCTTCCCCCTTGGGATACATTGCGTTTCTGGAACAAAAATTTATTTTCAATAGAGCACGAAGTGCCTTACATGCGCGTTTTATCTTGCAGTCTCCCGGTTTGTATATAGAGATCGCTATAAGAAGGGACCGCTTTGACAGCTACTTGCTTAGCCACTGCCGGTAACATAACTGCAAGTTATATCCATACAGTCATTTTATCTGTGCGTTCATTTACAGTTAGCTCATTTGTAAATGGCTTCATCACTATCTCTTGGAATGTCATCGCCCTGCTTCAAGTTCATTTGCTTCCCGATCTGTCAAAGTGGACTACGGTTGCCAACAATCTTCATGTAATAGGAAGGACACTCGATAAGCAAAAACAACAACAACAACAACAACAAAACAACCCAAAAAAATTCATCCACACATTTCTTTTTATAAATTAATTTGTATAATTGTTTTAATTAAGGCTAACATGTCCTCTATTTATTTCTTCTCTCCCTTTTTGATTCAAATTAAAAGATTTGTTCGCAAATGCAGAGAAAGATGTTCTGAACATCCCTTTTTTATTTTAGTCACAAGACAGAGACACTATCATGCATACGTGTACATGTGTCAGTATTCAGAAAAAGGATATTCATGTTTTCTATTCTGAATTAAATATTAAGCGGTACAACTTAGCAGATGTTAGTCATATGGTAAAATAAAAGACAAAAAATGCTAGAAAATTACTAAAAGGAGGACATTTAAAACACAAAGGAGGACGAGAAGTCAACAGAGGACTGTCATCCCAAATGCAGGACGGATAGCAACCCTGCAGTAGACTCTTCTTAGGGTAACTCCCCTATGATAGGATGTGGGATGTGGGGAAAATGCCTGGGCCCTTTAAATTTCCGCGAGTCGCCCGGGCCGGAGCAGGTCCATAGAAGCAAGCTCCGGCTGGCGGTTGCGAGGTGCACGCCTGGCCGCTCGCGGCCGCCGCCGCCGCGCCACCGCGCCTGCCGTGGGCGCCGCCCGCGCAAATGGGCTCGGCCGCCTCCGAACACGTCTCGCGGCTGCGGCTGTAGCCTGCTCTGTCCCGCCCCGCCCCCTCCCTCGAGCGCCACCGCTGGCGGCCGCGCGCCCACGACCGCCGCTTGAGGCCGCGCCGCGCTGACGGCCACGCGGCCGCCGCCGCCGCCGCCGCCGCAGGTGCGAGAGCGGACCGCCGCGCCGCCGCGCCACCGCTGCTTTCCAATGGCTCCCCTCACGACTGCCTTCCCGATTGATTGTCTAGGCGGCGGATTTTCATGAACTGTCATTTTTTTCTTTTCTCTTTAGGAATGCTGTTTAATATAGAAATTCATTTTAGTTAGTGCCTTATTTTACGTAGCGAGACTCGGATCATCAGGCACGCTTTTCCGTCAGACAACGCAAATTTCGCTACGTTCCTTTCACCATCTAGCACAGAAAGAAGTTATTATGTTGGTGGCGAAACAGGTGATTTGAATTTAGTTCAGAGGCTTCTTTTCGGCTTGAGGGTATTTTACTTGCAGTAAATCTACTACACGAGACAGCCGGCTTTACTTCCCCTCCGAAGGAAGGCGAACAAAGCATAAAAATCCACGGCTCCTTAAAGTCCCCCCTTAAAAATCCACGGCTTTGATCGGGTTTGAACTAGCGACCAACAGTCCGGTACGCTAACCGTTATACCACCGAATTCGCAAAATTTTTTTATGACAAAAGGAAATGACCCATTTTTATGCGTCTTTTTGGTTTGCATTTTTTAATCGATTTCGGCTAATACGTAATTTTTTAAAATTTTCCGTCATTTTTAATGCATTTTTCGCTGATTTAATCGATTTTAAAATCATTTTAATAGTACTTGCTTCAAATAATATTTACTAGATGCAACAAATTTTCTCCAAAAAATCCCTGAGTTCCTGAATTCCTATTTGATTTCTTCGCTCAGATGTTGAAATGTCAACCATTGTGAGTATGTAATCTAAGGTTCCTGTGACGCCTGTTAGCGTTACTGGTGGTTCAGCCGATTTCGGGATAACTAAAGACAGAGATTTTCTGGTAAAGAATAGTCCAAACCAAAAGTTTGAAAGCTGAGTTCACTTGAACGAATAGAAGAAACCTCGATTACTTCAGTAACATATCCACCAGTTTAAGTTGTTCATCTGAACTGGTTTTTATCACATTTTTACGTCATTTTTCTTTGTTTTTAGGGCATTTTAAAAACCTTTGTAGGGCATTTTATTGAACATTTTGGCGATGTTTTAGGACATCAAAATCCGTCCCCCAGTGATTAGTGATTCCGGGCGCGTCAGCTGCTAAGGGATTTAGTCCCTTATGTATAGTGCACGTTTTTATCACGTGAGGTGGCGTTGATCTTCCTCTGCTGGATGCTGAGATCTGGCAACGACGTACACGTCGCGGCGTTTTCCCCCAACAGGCGTCTCCCACCAGCGGGACACAGCCCCAGCCGCAATAAGCTCTAACCTCCCGACCGGTCTCCCGGGATGTGTGGTAGTGTAGTCCGTGTTAGTGTAAGTTTGTGTAAGGGATGAAAATAGAAGAGGAGGAACGAAAGATCGCGCGCGGTGCGTGACCCTTTTGTTATGATACTGCTCCTGCATTCGCCTGACGTTGATCGATACAGAGCGCGATATACACTGCATGACGTATCAGGATCGGGAGGGATTGTGGTTAAGATGGAAATACGTTAACACTTATTTGAAAACATACATAAAAACAATTGAATGATGCTACATGTTCTTTTATGGAGGGAAATATGGGAGGAAAATGTGAAAAGACAACCGAGTCAAGTTAACATGTAGTTAATTACTGCCCTTTTATTAGGGCTCCGGCATTCGCCTGGTGTTAATCGGAGAAACCACGGAAAACTACCGATCAGAGCAGCCGGCCGCTAGAATTCTCCTCCAGACAGCGACTGAATTCGATATAACTGTCAAGCTAGTATCGAAAATCCTGCCGCCGTCCGGACTGGAACCGTAGGACCTCTCGGTGGGAGGTACTGCAGTGACATCAGTTGATACCCTGAGCCACCCTTGCCGGTCGGTCGGTTACAGAAATGGCGCACCCAGTCTGCGAAAGGAGGAGGAGGCGGCGAGTGCGTTCGCCCGGTGGCCAACGCGGAAGCAACGGTCGTGGCGCGACGCGCGCATGTGTGAAGGGAGCCAAAGCGGGAGGGGGAGGGTCACCATCAGGGCGGCAGGGGGTCGGGCGAGCCGCGGCAGGACTTTTCCCTGAGAGTCACGCGACCCGAGAGGGGCGCGCCCTCCTGAAGCCACCCCGCGCTCCCCTGCGCACGGGCTTCCTGCTCCCCCCCTTAGTCGCACACTGTGAGTGAACACAAACACGCGTATTGGCCAAAAATGTTTTGTTTTGAAAATATGAAGGGCTTACTGCAAGAGAGGTATTGACTCATAAAATGGCCAAAGGAGATATTTGAGATTTAGTAAACTTGCGTGGGACTTTTTTAAAAAATATTACACGAAATTATTTCTTTTTTATATCAGAAATGTTATTTTCATCAAAAACAGCAAAGCAACTAATAGGGAACTCATAGAAAATAGTTTTGACGACAAAACTAAAATGTGAGTTAACACCTTCAAGCACTAAGCTCTTCAATTATTTGCTAATAAATGTCAATTTCAGGATTTTTTAGTCACTAGAAACGGAAAACATTAAATTCATTTCTACGTCTAAAATATTTCTGGCAAGATTTCTGGCCGTTTAAAACATATTTTACCGAGAGTGAAAATTGCACAATTTTCCACCGGTATAATTTTGGCAATACTGTTTCTAAATTGTTTAAAAACGTAAATTGTGTATATAATTAAAAATAGTGAAGATATAGTGAAATATTTGTAGTAAATGTATAGATGCAAACACTGGTAAATGTGACTCAGGGCATCAAGTGATGTCACTGCAGTGCCTCTGAGGTCCTAGTTTAGAATCCGGACGGTGGCATTTCGACACTAGCTAAAAGCTAGGTCGAATTCAGTCGCTGTCTGGATGAGAATTCTAGCGGCCGGCTGCTCTAAAAGGTAGTTTTCCGTGGTTTCTTCGATCAATACTAGGCGAATGCCGGAGCAATAACCTTACAAATGGACCAAAAGCCGCATACGATCTTTCCTTCCTCTCCCCTTACTCACACAAACTTACACTCACTTGCACTACACTACCACACATGCCGAGAGACCGGTCGGAGCTTAGGGTGTGTCCCCTTGTCAGGCGGTGCCCCGTTGAATGGAAATACCTGGTTAGGGAAAACCCCACTAGACGCTGGTGGGTCGGTGCCGGATCTCACCATTAGCGGAGGAAGATCACCACCATCTCCCGCGATCAAACATGTACTACACTCACGGGACTAATGACCCTAGCAGTTGCCGCACCCGGAATCGCTAATCAATTAATGTAGTTACGAAACTGGAAAGAAAGAGGCGTGGCGGGCATTTGGCTCCGTTTCAGCCCACTGTGCCCCGCGTCGCGTCATCGGTGATTCGCAAGGCGCAGGGGGCAACCCCAGCGGCAACCGGAACTCGAGACGTGCAACCAGGGGCGGATCGCCCCCTTCGCCCCCTCCCCCATGGCTTACGAGCGCTGGTCGCAGAAAAGTTAAGCCTTTTCTTAATCGCCCCCCTCCTTCTTCTTCTTTGAGCTTTTTTTTTCTTCAGTTAAAGCCAGTTGTCCCCTACCTTCCAATGGGGTGTGTCTCGAGCTAGGCAGTAGACGCTCTTGTGGGCTTCTCATTCTGGGCTGGGTAGGACGTTGAGGCTCTACGCGGCACATGACACACGAAAAAAAGGAACAAACCTCTTTTGTTACAACCGTATTCGACCGTCAACTCTTCGAATTTCAAAGAATTTCACATTTCTCACGGAAAGCGTCGAATCACATCTCCACCTTCGATTTCTTAAAATAAATTTTAATTTTAAATGTGCTGTTGTACGTGTTGCATTGGATTTGTGTTCAAAAAGTGGAAAGTAAAACAACTGTCATTGTCTAAAAAGAAATACACAACATTCTCGCTGTCTTATGCATACTGATAAGCGCAACGACATTCAGCTTTGCCGTAAGTACCTACAAATGAACGACAGTGATGAATTATGGGAATGCTGATGAGGTGTTGTTGACGTTATTGAAGGATGAAATAATTGATGCTGTCTTTTTAAATTCAAATTTATTCAGAAAGCCGCCTTTCGATGGCTTTGCCATCATCATCATCATCATCATCATCTAGAAGTAATGTAAATACAAAATAATACTGTAAATAATAATAATGTAAATGTAATAAATAATATGTGAATGTAATGTAAATAATAATGTAATTACAAAATCAGTAGAACTTCAGGAATCGCGATTCTGTATATAATTACACCACCACATGCAACAGATAAGAAGTAATATGTTGTGTGCCATACCCATGGTTAAGTTGAAAGGAAATTTAATAAATTAGTGTTGAAATTTCATAATAATAATAATAATAATAATAATAATAATAATAATAATAATAATAATAATAATAATAATAATAATAATAATATTTTTTTTAAAAGTATGAAATGAAATTTCAAAAAGTGAAATACAATACACAAGTTGGCTTAAGGACGGTATTCGGAAAGCCCTGGGTTTGCAGATCTGCAGGAAAAGACTTCTGAAATAGCTCGCTATTTTCACCGCGAACTTGTTGCATCCGGAATTTTGTTTCCATGCCTGTCACCGCGAGAATCGCCATGGCACCACGCCAATTGGACCTCCATTTTTAAATAGAAAATAGAACGACACGTGTTGCATATGAAATGTTGCCCCCAGCCTGTTTTTACATTCCATTTTGGCTCCTCAATGACATTCGAGTACAATATTTCTGGAGCTGGTGTGAAGCAGAGATGAAAGGAAAGTGAGAAATGAAGCAGGACAAAAGAACGAGTTGTGTCGCATTCCGATGAAGTCAAGAAGCCTGGCGCCGTGCAGTGAGTAAACAAACATCGATACATTTGAAAGTAATATATCCAGGAAGACATGTTAAATGATGGAGAAAAAATACTTGAAAGTCTCTTATGTATATCGGATAGTAAAACGTAAATGAAGATTAGCGCCACTTTTTTTGTAGCAGAAACCGATGCAAATGAAAATAGATACCTTGTTATGATATGTAATGAAATCTCCTGGAGCTCTTAGTAGATAAATTAATTTTTAGATGTTCTACAGAATAATTAAAATATGACTTTTGACATGTATATCTGTTTAATGTGTCAAATGAGAACGCAACGCACTATCCTTTAAAAAATGGACATTCTTACAAATCTTGCTTAATACTTAATAAGGAGCATGTTTGAACAAGAATTGTTTCCTATAGTGATAAGATTCTGTAAAATGACTGATAAATCTTGCTTTCGAAGGAAGTGAAATATTTATTTAAAAAACAGCTCTGTGTATGTATATGAGTATAAAAATTATATTCACATTTCAAAATAACCAGCGATGCTATTCAAACGTTATTAGGCAGTTAAACAACAAATACCAACCGAGTCTGTAATTTGTGTCATCGGTAGTGGGTCCTTCAATAATTTTCTTATATGAAAAAACAAAATTGATTTTCGTTCCTCTCTTTGATTGCTTTAAGTCGATAATAACAGTATTACGAAAAATTATTTATCATAGGTAATACCACGAGTGTTTTGGAAATTGTCGATAAATCCCTCTCTTGCGAAGCGAGGAGGGGATTTATCTGAGAATTTCCAAAGCATGAGTGGTAGTTAATAAGACTATTCCAAAAAATTAAATTACGCCCAATAGAGTTCAAAATGCGCCAAATATTGAATATAAGTGAAATCATGTTCAAATCAAAAAAGTTATGTTATAGTACATACGCGATTTATTGCACGCCAACAGAGCGATCAAATACACACAGCTTCCTAAGATATATGAGTCGCAGCTTATTATTGGCCAGTGGAGAGAAGCGGTAAGAAAAATCGGATAGAAAAAGCAATAATTTTTTTCAGATACACCGCTCTGATTGGGATATTATATATATATATATATTATATATATATATATATATATATATATATATATATATATTGACATATTAGATTCGTCAATAGCATGTTGCCCTCTAAAAGCAAAATGGCTATTAATTGGGATATTTATATGTATGGTTAAACTCTATTGGTTTTAATTTCACGACTGAAATAGTCATATTGACATTTTTAGAATGGTAAATGTGATGATCATGTTGCCCTGTAAAAACAAAATGGCTCCCGAACAGAGAAAATCCACACGCTTTCAGAACGCGCCCGCCCACTTATTCCGTGGAGGTTTAAATGAAACACGCGTGTAAGAAGGAAGACGTGGAAAAAATCGCTTTCGCTCGGCGGCGCGACGGCCGAGCGACTAGGCGGCTAGGCGGCTGGGCGGCTGGGCGGCTGGGCGGCTGGGGTCGCGGTGTGGAGGTGGCACGTGCGGGCGTGCGGGCGTGCGGGCGGGAGGCCACCTGGCCGCGAGGCCGTGCGCGGCGCGTGGGCGACGCGAGCGCGCGTCCGCGTCCCGTTACGCGCACGGCCACGCACGCCCGCGCACGCCCGCGCTCGCCCGCGCGCCCCAGCGCCCCACCTCGGCCTCTGCCGCCGCCGCGCCGCCTAGGCCGTGGGGCGAGAGCGAAGGAAGCACACGCGAGGGTATAGGAACCGGCACTAGAGAGGCGATTTCGCGTGAAATATGAATCAATTTACACTATACTTCTATTTAATCACAGAGTCCGTTGATGTTTAATCAATTGTTACGGTGTCTTCCAATCGGTAGCTCAAACATCAGTACTGTAGTGAATCAAATTCTACTGTAGTCAATTAAATTCACCACTGTAGTGACGCTTAAGCACCCGATATGATGCCACCTTAACAGCTGATTTCCGCCAACGGACTCTATGTTTGAATCGAAGTATACGCGTCGAACTGAAAACATTGACCGTCTCGTCGTCTCGATTTCCTTCAGTCAATATTTTTTGGCTCATCACGACTGGCTCTATGCACAGAATGAATGACTTCCTGATCTTGTCGAACCGCGAAGCGTAGACAAGAAATGACACGGAGATTCTCCGTAATGTCGGAGAGAGATGAGAGAGATCGGAGAGAGATGTTTTTAGTTTAGGAATATACTGGCTGCGCATGCGCAGAACGCGGTGACAGGCGCGCGACGTTGTGTCAGAGTGACATTCTCTATCACCGGTCCCTCTAGAGTTAGTTCTTCGTACCATTGAAAAAGCGACGAATACTAAATTGAAGCCATTTCGTGTTTTCTTAACGAGTTGAAATAGTGGATTCAGAATTCAATAAAGTTCTTTTTGTACACAGCCTCTAGTAAAACGATTAACTTTAGGCGATGCACTGGAGCTAAAAGTTCAATTATTATCACCAGTGCTAAGAAAAGGAAGATGATTGAATGTTCAAATAAAACTGTGAATGCAACAAAGAAAACTAAGTATCTTCTTTTGAGGAGCTACAGCTGATTCCAATGTAACATGGTTCTCAATTAAGTGATTTGTATACTTGAATTAAAATAAAATAAAAGTCAGTAAGGCTGTTTAAAAAAATAGTGTATGACACACGTGGTACGCCTGGTTACTCAAAACAGGCTTATGGTGTTTAAATAAATTTTTTCGTGAGTTTTTCGCTTTTCAAGAGAAATTGACAAAATTTAGCGGTCAACACGAAATTCTCGCGGAATCCTTTAATATTATTAAAATATATCTTCTTGTTTTTGTGCGGGTATTTCATTTAAATTGTATGGAAGTTATAAGGAAGGTGAGGTGACACATGAAGGCACAGAAGCCACAATACCAATGCTTGCACGCAAATCCAAGGTAAAGAGACAGAGAAAAAATGTTAGACACAAAGCGAGGGAACGACTTTCAAACAGATATGCAGTTGTCCGAAGGCGTTATAGGACATGTGTCTGAACCAAAACTGCGTCTGGATGTAATGAAAATAATGGTGAGAATCGAAGTCAACGGATCTACCAAGTTGGTTGTCAAGAAATAATCATAGTTTGGATGAATAGTGAGGATCGGTTCGACTGTTTTTCCGGATCTAGTACACTCATTTTTTTAACAGCTTTATTTTCTATCTGTTCAATCCACTGATTTTACAGAGATTTGCATGACTTATTACTAGAACTGGGTTAGGGCAAAGGCAGGGCAGGCGGGGAGTTCATTTAGTCGAAGCTCCCTCTTATTGTGTTACTTTTCTCTTAATTTAGTGTTCGAATTTTTTAAAAATATTTATTTTGAATTTGTAACAATCTGTTGTTTAACATTATGTTTGTATGTTTAATAATTATTTATGTTCAATTTGTATTCTTATTAAATCGTTTATAGTGGGTGTAATTTATCCTCGGAGTATCTTGAAGTATTTTAATGTCTTCCGCTTAACGTCCTAGATGAAAGTTTTTAACACATTCCGCTTTTGGTAGTTCCTCAAAAACATTATTGATAGTCTTCCAATGTAAGAATTTAAGTTTTCTATTTTCAATTCGTTTCTAATTTGTCTATTTGACACGTAGTGTTGCTTTAATTATGCGTCTTAAACATTTATTTTGAACTACTTGGATTTTGTTACTTTTTGCGGCTACACCCCAGACAGGGCACGCATATGTAAGCGATGGTCTAATAATTGATTTGAATATAGTTATACCACATTCTATACTTGGTATAGAGTGGCTATTAATGAGTGGATATAGTTTTTTACATTTTCACGTATGTTTAATTGGCTATTTCTTTAATATATTTCCACGTTAATTTTACTGCACAACTATGTTTAAATAATGTCTCTAACATCGTACGCAACGCTTCACATCGTTAGCGCCTGCTCGCCCAGCAGCCGACGGTCCGTTGATGGTGAGCGGGTTGCTGACTGCCCCTGCGGACTGAGTATCGCGTTCGACGGGCGTTGCCGTCGCTACCATCACCGGCTTTCAGGCGCGTAGCTAGGAAGGGGGTCATCGGTGTCGATGTTCTCGAAACATCAGTGTTTTTATCAAACCATCGACATATTTAACATCGATTTTTTGAAACCAGTGTTTTTTTAACAATGATGTTTTGTATTTGATGTTTGTAAGTTATCGATATTTTTTTAATGAAAAAAGAGTTGAAATGAAATTTTATAATGATTTTCAGATATTTACAAATTGAATGTACTTCAGACCAAAGTGACTAAGGGTGAAAAATAAATAAAATCGAGTTTTTCTCAATAAAGAATCCTACATTATTTTGGGTTTATTGAATCTGATAATCCAAGTTTCGTTGATTTTTCCTGCCGATGTTTGAGAGTTAAATCACAATTAAATATTATTAAACGATACTACTTAGAAATGATACCCCCCTCCGCGTGAAGTTCAATGGTTACTAATCCACTTTTAAAAGCATCGATGTTTAATAAAATCAATGTTTGATGTTGATGTTCTTATTTAATCTGTTTTAATTTTGAGCATCGTCATTTAGAAACATGAATGTTTTGTTGGCGATGTCACATTCAAACTAAGAAGATGGGTAAAGTCCACTCCGGATACAATCAAATAATTCTACTAAAGCTGCGCGACCAGTTCATGGTAATATCGATTGACTGATTATTTAACAGTCCAGGCCGCGTCAACATCTATGGCCATCTTCCCCGTAAGTGTAGTACATGTTATACCGACAAACTAAGCTTCTGACGTGTGTGGTAGTGTAGTGGAAGTAAGCATATAAGTGAAGGGAAAGAAATGAACGGGATGAGGAAGGGAATATCGCGCATGGTCCGTGGCCCGTTCGTTAAGGTACTGCTCCGGCATTAGCGTGATGTTGGTGGAAGAAATAATGGAAAACTACGTATCAGAGCAGCTAGAATTCCCGTACGGAAAGAGAATTTCACATCTCACTGAGGTACAGATACGTCAATCTTTCGTAACTGCATTTCGCAAAATATTGCGTAAAATGTCAGCTCGAGTTTTGGATGTACCGCGAAATTTTTAAAATTGTCAGGCTCCCACCAAAGAAAAATTTAGCTACCGTACTGTTCTATCCGTTGCTATTACAATTATGAAGTATTAACCAGCAAGCTGTGTTATTATTCCTTTACATTTTTATATAGTGGGAATTTTTATTATGGTATTAGAATCTTCTTTGTTCCTAAGGTTGTTCTTGTCATTTAATACGATTTCTGTTATAAAAATAAGATTTACAAGCCTAATAATAAGTGTCAACGATACAGTGGTGTGCTAAATTATTACACTCGCTACGAAAATACTTCTTTTTTAATTTTGTGAAAAGAAACAAATTTCTGGCAAATGATTTTACATTTTCTTTATTGAGTGAATATTTTACATAGTTTTTAATACATTTCTAGGAAAAAATCAATTTCTTGTACCCCATTTTACTTTAAAGCATTAATACTTTGTAGAAACCTTCTTACCAATAAGCGCAATGAACCTTCTTAACATATCTGAAATGTGTTTTCTTGTTAATTTTCCTAAGTAAGGGGTCTTGCAAGTCTTATTTACCCTTTCTGCAGGAATATTCTTACTTACAATTGCCCCTTTGATTATTTCTTGCTGAAGTGTACTGAAGATCCAGATATACCTACTCTCGATTTTTAGAGCATGCATTTTACGATGCAATAAGCAGTTCTAATAAAAAATAACTCAACAAGGTGCATCTTACCACAACAAGAATTGAAAAAAATTGAAAGTTTCTCTTTCAGAGATAGATTTTTCTGCGCTGAGTACAATAATATGGTAGATCACTGTATTATATACTTAATATTATCGTTTTTTCCAATTAGTTATACAAAATAATTCTAATAGTGTCATATTCAGAACCGTACATATTTGAAATTATTATAAAATTCGTATCGTTAGTGGAAAAGAGTTATATCTCTACGTTGCAAAGAATTTGAAATCGGTTTATTTACCAATCACTTCCCTTTTCCCATGAATTCTGGTTTCAGTGTAAATACATTTATTGATGCATCACTTCCGGGAAGTAAATATTGGAGAATTGGAGAAATAAGCGGCGAATAAGGAATGCAAATTATTTCTTCCTGGCATCCAATTCAATGGACAGATATCTGTTTAGAAGTAATTTTAAAGATGTTAATACGAAAATTCCGTGCCGTTGAAAATGATACTTTTGCTGGAAATATGTCTGAATAAAAAGTACAGTATATTCATTGAAAATGTCTGTATCTTACTTCCAATTAAGAAAATTGAGTTGATAATTAAGTTTGCGTAGCATTTAAGGTGAATCACAACACAGCTTCCCAGCGCTATGTGGCAGACAATGACTGCAATGAACGTTGCAACAAAATGCAATGAACATTGCTTTCAAAATTGCCTAAATTTATGTGTCATATTAACAGCCTTGAGGAGAGTACAAATAAAACTGGTAATGATATTATTAATGTAAAACCGAGGTTTTAAAATGCGGAAAGGAACTTCAAAATAGAGAAATATGGCAGTCATTATCCAATTTTATTTAGGTATTCCTTTTCTCCTTAATGATAAAAATTATAAAGATTTAAATGGAAAAAGACAAGACAATAAAAATAAATTTACGTCCAGATGTTACGTTTATTTGGAACATTAAACTGGCTTAATACGAAACATAATGTCTCATTGTAATGACTTTAAAAAAGTTGTACTACAGACATAATTAGCTTGGATAAAAAAGTTATGAATATAATTGTATACCTAAAGGCAAAAAAACAAACATTTTTACAATCTCCGTCAAGAGAAGAGCACGAGCAATTATAATATTAACCGTAATCAGCGTGTGCAGCAATCAACTAAGTTCAATGTCAGCAGCTGCTCTGGTTGGTCGCCTACTTTAATATCCCGTCTGTTGGCAGCTGTACCTTCGGCTTAACGCCGCTATCCCGCATGGCCCCCCCCCGCTTCGTCCCGCCCCATCTCACGCCACTCCACCCACCCCACCCCACCTCACCGCGACCCCACCCCCTGCTCCGTTTCTAATCTGTCCCCAACCTGTGCCCTTCCCCAGCTCGTCGCTGCCGCCCCCCTCCCTCCTGTGCCGGTCACATCACTACAGATACCGCAACCACCAACACTCCCAGCTTCGGTACTGCTGTCCTGCTCCGTCACCAGTTGATTGATTCATTGATTAGTGATTCCCGGTGCTTTAATTGCTTAATTCATTAGTCCCTTAAGTGCAGTGCATGTTTCATCGCGGGTGGTGGCGTTGATCTTCCCCTGCTGGATGGTTAAATTCAGCGCCGACCTATTAGTCGGCTAGCGGGGTTTCCTTCAACCAGGTATCTCCCACCAACGAGGCAAGCTCTAAGCTCCCCATTAGTCTCCCAGCATGTGTAGTAGTCTAGTGGTTGTAAGTGTATGTGTGAGTGTAAGGGGTGAAGATAAGACAAGGAAGAAGAAAAGATCGCGTGCGGAGTTCCGTGGCCCGTTTGTTAGGGTACTGCTCCGGCATTTGCCTGGTGTTAGGAGAAACCAAGGAAAACTACTGATCAGAACAGCCGGCCACTAGAATTCTGCTCCAGACGGCGATTGAATTCGATTAGTAGCTATGTAGCTAGTCGAAACTCCTGCCTCTGTCTGGTCTCGAACCTAGGACCTCGCGGTCAGAGGCACTACAGTGACATCAATTGATGCGCTGAGCCACCTCTCCTGACCCTCCGTGGCCAAAGCTGTCACCATCGCATCTACTGCCACCTCTGTCGCGGCCTTCCGATCTGGGAAAACACCGAGTGGTTGCGGCTCGCCGGGTTGCCTCAGCGGTGGTAGAGCGCGGTTTTTGCTCTCGCGGTCGAGCGAGTTTCTGCCGCCGCCGCCGCCGCCGCCGCCGCCGCGGAGAGAGGTCTGTGAGGCGACTCCTAATGCCCTCCGCACCTTTGCGCTCCTGGAGGTCCTTCGCCGCACCGGCGGCCGCCTCCGCCTCCGCCGCCGCCGCCGCCGCCGCAGCTGGGGGCTCTACTGCTCCTGCCCTCCTCGTCCTCCTTTCACGCCCCTTCATTTGTCTCTTTCTGGCCTCTTTCTTTGCGTCATTTTCTTTTGCTCAGTTCCTCATTCCTCTTCGTCAATCTATTTCCTTGCCGGCTTTTTTTCGTTTCCTTCCATTTCTTATGAAACATTTTCGCGTTTCTCTTCACTCTTCTTCTCAATTTCGTGTCATTCTCCTAACCATCTTTATCCTGCACTTTCATTTCAGTGCGATTTCTAGTTTCGACGTTCTGTGCCTTTCCCTTCGTTTTTCATACCCTTTCTTCTTCTGTTAGTTCTGTCTGTCTTTTGTGTCAGTCTTAATTTTCACCTCTCACTTTCGTTTTTTTCTACATTTACTTCTTCATTCTTTATCTCTTATTTCTTTTGTTTCTTCATCTCTTTTTCTGTTCATTTTCAATCTGCTTCTCGCTTTTTTCTTCTTCTCTTTTTTATCATCTCCTTTTACCTTACACTTCCCTTTACTCTCCTGTTTCTTTGCGTCATTTTCTTCTTCTCAGTTCGTAATTCCTCTTCGTCAACCTCTTATTTCCTCGCCGGCTTTTTTCCGTTTCCTTCGATTTCTTATGAAACCTTTTCGTTTTTCTCTTCATTCTTCTTCTCAATTTCGCCCGTTCGTCGTTTGGTCTCTTTTCTCTTCCTTTCCTACCGCCTCCACAGCGCCTTCGCCGTCGCCGGCACCAAGTAGCGCGACGTCGCGCGGCATTTTTTCCTCCTCCGCCGCAGAAACAAAGGCACCTCGCGGATTTCCACTCGCGGCGAGGGAATCTGGTACGGGGCGGTCTCTGGAGAGGGAGAGCGCGCCCCGACGTTCGGAGACTGCCGTGACGAGACACTCAACAAAAGATCGCATGCACTGTCATCGCTCGACAAACGGGCAGACTGTACTTGTTGAAGGCCCAGTTTATTCATGGAATGTGTGAAGTGCTCATTGCTCATTTTCCCTCAATCGTGAAGAAGCTATCAGCTATTATGGTAATTGAAATATTTCATTTAAGTACAAAAGGCCTGTTTCGGTTGTTAAAAAATATTTGTTCTGAACAAGAAAATTGCAGGCGTTTTCAATGAGGACTAAACGGATAAATTAAGTAGCATATTATTTTTATACATCTTTGATAATTATTAATTATAATCATAATCTCTAGATAATTTTCCTGACTATGCTCATATCTGTCCGTTTCTGACGCATGTATTCTTTTAATTTATCGCTAATAGTATCACATGCTTTCCGAAAACACATCATTTGAACTCTTTACATCCCAGCGTACGACATATAAAAGCCTGTTTCTTTACTAAATTTCTTTTCAATTAAAAAGTAATTTAGCATTATGGGGCCACACAAATCTTAAGATAATTACAACTAGCCATATAGGTAACTTATAAAATCCCTGAATGCATTCCTGGATGTTGATTTATCGGAGGTCGTTAAAGCATTGCACGCTCCTGACAAGGGCGTATTCATGACTTGCAACAGTCCTAAAGTTCTTCTAAACCCTTGCTTAACTGCTTTATACCTATGGTTAATACGAATGGTAATTTTTGAGGCGGGAGCCGATAGACTTTAGCTCAGAGCCAGCTTTGTCGCAGTCTCTCCATTTACCGGGAGGTCCTAGGATTCGAGTCCCGACGGTGTTGGATTTTCAACTCGAGCTAAACTAGTTGGGATTCAGCTGCTGTCTGGAGAATAATTATAGCAGCCGACTAATGTGATGAGTACTTTTTCGTAGTTTCTCCGATCAACATCAGGCGAATGCCGGTGTAGTGCTCTAACAAACGGGCAATGGACCGCGTGTTATCTTTACTTCGTGTTCCTTCTCTTTTCTTCACCCCTTTCTTTCACTCACATGCCCTACACTAACACACTTGTCGGGAGACCAGTCGAGAGCTAAGAGCTTGACTTAGCTGGGGCGGTGCCCTGGTGGTGGGAGGCACCTGGTTGCGGAAAAATCCCGCAACCCAACGTGTAGTTCAGCGCCAGATCTAGCCATCAGCGGGGGAAGATAACGGCCACCACACGCAATAAAAATATTCACTACACTGCCGGAACTAATGACCTTGGCATTTGACGCCTGGAATCAATTAATCAAATATGAATGGAAACTTAAATAAATTGTTATTTTTTTTACTGATACGTTATTTCTTGTTTTTGTCTTCGATATGTAGTCGATATTCACTGCATAACTTACCGAGATCGAGAGAATCGTGGTTACCAGGGAAATATGAAAACAGTAGAATGGTACTCCAGAGAAAATAACTACCTCTGTATTTCTGTGGTATATAGTCTTTCCCCTAGGGCTTGTATCCAGCCGACAGCCGGTTGCCCTTTACGTCCCGAAAGGACGCATATTCGACCATACACTAGACAAACACTCTTGCGGGCTCCTCTGATCTGGGGTCAGCAGAACGCGAGGCCCTCCGCGACAACACACACAAAGTCAAGGGACAAACAGCCATGCCCAAGGCGGGACTCGAACCCGCGACCCTTCGGACCGAAGCGCTGAGTCGGTACTCGCTCTTAGCCACCTCGGCCATCCAGGTCGGCCTATATAATCTCTTGCGGAGGGAATTATAGAAGGGAAATATAGAAAGGAAATATGAAAAGCCAAACTGAGTCAAATTAACAACTAGTAGTTAATTAGTAAATAACTGTATGTGATACATTAAAATTACGTAAAAAATAAAATCATGTATGTACCACGGACATTAACTAGTTCTAATGAACTACGGTGACAAAAATACCTCGGGCCAAAGGCCCCCTAACTTTTTGTAACCGCTCGATCATTTAACCCTTATAACTAGGGGGCGGATTTTGATGACATAAAACATCGCCAAAAATGATCAGTAAAATGCTCTTAAAATATTTTTATAATGCCCTAAAGCAAACGAAAATGACGTAAAAAATGTGATCAAAACCAGTTCAGATGAACAAAATTAAACTGTTGGATATGTTACTGATGTAATCGATGCTTCTTCTATTCGTTCAAGTGAACACAGTTTTCAAACTTTTTGTTTGAACTATTCTTTAGCAGAAAATCTCTGTCTTTAGTTATCCCGAAATTGACTGAACCGCCAATGACGCTGACAGGCGTCACAGGGATCTTCCATTACATACTCACAATGGCTGACATGACTTCTGAGTGAAGAAATCGAATAGGGTACCGGGTATAGATACTCAGGAATTCTATGGAGACCGTTAGTTGCATCTCGTAAATATTATTTGAAGCAAGTACCATTAAAATAATTTTAAAATCGATTAAATCAGCAAAAAATACATTAAAAATGACGGAAAATTTGAAAAAACTACGTATTAGCCGAAATCGATTAAAAATGCAGAAAAAATGACGCATAAAAATTGGTCATTTCCTTTTGTCCTAACGTAAAATGAATTTATACACTGGACGGCATTGTTCTAAAGTGAAAAGAAAAAACATTTCATTAAGATCCGCCCCTACTTATAACGCTCTTGGTGCTAAATAACTATTTCTCCTTCTCCGTCCCCGAACACCGGCCGGGATGCAATCGAGCCTACGCCTTCCCAAATAGCCAAAAGTGAAAGGGGGTTATCTGGGAGGCAGGTGTGAGGGCAACCTGACCGCGGGGTGCAATCAGGCGACTCCCCGGTGCGGCCGTGACAATGACCGCGTGGCGCGCAGCCGTCGCCGGGGAGGCACGCATCACCGCCTCCGAATGGTCGCGCTGCCGCTCGCGACCTCGCTGGTCCAGCGGAGCGCGTCGGGACTTGCCCACCGGCCCATGCCCACTGCCCAATCTCCACTGGCCCATGCCCACCGGCCGATGCCCAGCCGAGACGGAGCGTGAAGGGTGGTCACAGAGATGAAGGTTGGACTCGGGCAGTCATTGATTGAATGATTCGGGATTCCAGGCGCGTCAACTGCTAAGATCATTAGTCTTGAAAGTGTAGTGCATGTTTTTATCGCGGGACGTGGCGGTGATCTGCTCCCGCTGGATGGCGAGAACCGGCGCCGACTTGCAGGTTTCTCCGCGATCATATATCTCCCAGCAGCACGGCACACTCCCAGTTTGGACAAATTTAAAGCTCCCGGCTGGGCTCCCGGCAAGTGTGGAAATGTAGTGCATGTGAGGGTGTGTGTAAGTAAGTGGTGAGGATAGGACAAGGAAGAGGAAGGAAATATCGTGCGTGGTCAGTAGCTCGTTTGTTGGGGTTCTGCTCCGGCATTCGCCTGGTATTGATCGGAGAATCCACGGAAAACTACCGATCAGAACAGCTAACCGCTAAAATGCTCCTCCAGACAGTACCTGGAAACGTAGTATCCGGCTAGTGTCGAAATTCCTGTCCTGCCGGAACTCGAAACCTAAGAGCTCCCGGTCAGAGGCAGTGCGGTGATATCAGTTGATACCCGGAGTCAACTTTGCCGAAGGACTTGGGCAGTAGTGGCTCGCGAGAGGAATGCGGGTGGACAATATCAAGAAGAGATAGGATAATTCTTTTTATGCTCTTCTAGAGTATCGTTTATCGAACAGTGGCTTGCCGAATCAGTGTATAGCGGATACGATTGTGACCACGTAGGCAACCATTCTGATCGGTAGTTTTCCGTGGTTTCTCCTAACTGTTCCCGACGAATGCCGGGGTGATGCGCAAACAAACGGGCCAAAGACCGCGAACGATCTTTCCTTCCTCATCCTTGTCCTCTCCTCCCCCTTACACACATTCACACTTACATGCTCTACACTACCGCATATGATAGGAGACATATTGGGAGCTTTGAGCTTGTTCCGACTGGATTGTGCAGTGGGCTCGCTAGTGAAGATATCTGGAGGAGGAAAACTGTGCACTCGAGTAATTCGTTGCCAGGTATCACGTTCAAGTTGCGGAAGAACACTGCCTGGATTAAACGTGTACTACATTTACGGGAATAATGTCCTCAGAAGTTGACACGAACTGAATCATTTCTCACTCACATAGGCAACCAAACCGAACAGATCACAGGCGTGTGTGACCCAACGTTGTGGAAGATTGCAGTCCTATTGCCTCCTCTCGCAGCTTAGGCAGAAGGGACCATGTTGAAAGAATTAAACGAATAAGTTCTGAAGCAGCCGATCCGGTGGCTGAGGTCGCTAAGGCCGTAGTGCCGTAGCGATCTCAGACCGAAGGGTCGGGGCTCGAGTCCTGCCTCGGGCATGGTTGTATTTGTGTTCGTCCTTTCATCCCTTATCATCACCATTTCGTTTCATCTTCATAGTTACCATAACGTTAACTCCAATAGTAGTCACTATTGACCTAGATGTTGATGCAACCTTAAATAACAAAAAAAAAAAAAAAAAAAAAAGTTCTCAAGCTCAAACTCTAGTTACTAGAGTAAGTACTAGAGTCTAGTACTTACTAATCACGGATAGCGATTAATTGTAAATACGCTACGACGAAACTGTATTACGTTTAGAAACATGAATGTGATACGAGTATACCATTATGACAAGCTTTAAGTAAGTTATCGTTGCACCAATATATTTTACAGTTGCTGACATTATTTTTGTTTGCTTTGTTTAGTTTCTCTGCTGGTCTGGATCTAACCTTTTCGGAAAATTCATAAATATTACTACCTTCGTTTCAGATATAAACATTTACTATTGAAAACTTTTTCCGTAATTTTAAAAGGATATATGTCAGACCTGATTGATGAAAGTCGAGATCCGTTACTATACCGTTTAATACACCGTTGAGAAACAACTAGATTTCATAGTTCAACGTGTTTCGTGTACCTGTCGGCTTCAAGACACTCCGATAGAAGGAAATGTCTGCCGTACTGACTTGTTTCTTTTATTTCAGACACCAAAACAATTGAAACCTAAAAACGCATGACACACAAATTGGTTTTGTTTGGCTGTAATATTAGAAAAGACTGCACAATGTTCAATATAATTCTGAACAACCAATAGCAACAAGACATTTCAACCCGATTGTCCGACTTCACTGCTTGGCAGATGTTCTAGTGCAATCATGCGTGACTAAGAAGAAACCTATCGTCAATACTAATTAGATAGCTGAATACGCTACACCAGGGGGCAAAGAAGCGTATTGTTCTCTATAAGGGTTAAATCGGGCATAGACGTTCGTGCAAAGAGTGGATCTGTATGTTTCGTCACGGCAAACGAGGTGTTCTTTCTACGAACTTTGCCATTGTTTGTCCGGTCACTTGTTCGAGACGAGATCGAAGCGAGAGATCTCTACGCGTAGCTTTATATCTATGCTTTTCTTGCGTGTGCTTGTTGTGCCACCGATGACGAATGAATTATGTAGGAGGAAACCTCAAGGACGACGAGATGTTCTTTTAAAAACGGACGCGTCGATTAATGCAGCAGTTTTGCGGAGAAGCAGCTAATAAAACGTAACTGCAGGTGGTGTTTCGACAAGAATCGGTGGCGCGGTAGCAGATGCAAAATGTGTTTACCTACCTGTTCTAGAAGATCGAATGGCGATCGATATTCCAGTTTGAAACGATGATTTCCATTGCTAAATTATGTTGTGTTTTTTACTTTAAAAAACTTGTTATAGGGTTAGAAGAATATAACTATTAGATTTACGCATTAGATGGTTTAAAGAGAAGATTCTCGATATTGTGTTGTGATATTCGATAGATGTCCTCTCTATGAATGTGGAAATTGGTGTTTTTTTGGAAAAATATATCTTGCAGAAACAAGGAAGGAAACATTATTGTCTAAATATCTTAAATTATGTGTTATTTGAATACTCTGCACATGAAGTACTATTTTTTATCTTGCAAGAACGCTCAGAAACTAGCGAGTTCGTAATTTTAAAATCGTAAAACTGTAACACTTTCTGAATGAATGTTAAAACCCTTTCTTGAAACGTCTGATAAAAATGTACAAGGTCTTCCAAACAAAATTTAATTCTATTTTAGCTTGAATTGTTTTATGAATGAACCTGTTTCTTTTGTTTTTAATGAATTAACCTTCGACCATAGTCATCTAAGCATGGATCATGTAAACGGAGCTGGTATGGGAATAAAATAAATAAAGATACAACACAGTTGCTTTGTTCGCCATACCGCTCCCTCGCTCTACCATACAGCCGGTTCACCATCATTCACCCGCCCTACAAGTTCTGTCAGAGCAAGAAAGGGTCCTCAGCCACCCAGCCTGACAAGCAACAGAAGAGATTTATTACCGAGGGGAGGAGCGTTAGGAACGACGAGGAAAGAGCGGAGGAGAAGAGAAAAGAAGGGTTCGAATTAACGACCAGAGCGCATGGCTTAAAAACGAGTGTTCGAGAACAAACTGCTTTCAATTACAATTTCTTCTAAAGTGAGGCCCGTTTCCTCTAAGTATCTTTGCCCAAATAACGTTTTTACTTTCTCACTACCGCTTACGCAGTAGAGAGAATGCTGCCCAAAAACGGTGAATTTTCGTCATAAAAATCTTGTTACATGCCTCTGGTAACGAAAAATTGGATAAATCCAGTTTGCTAAATTAAGAAAAAATCTTCTTCACATAGTGTAGCCAGTTTTGTGGGTCCTTGGTACCAAAAAATTGAATGACGACAAAACTGGCGGCTGACTGTTCATCTGTCCACCTCCACAGAGTATGTCGTAAATAAAATAAAAATATTCTAAACGTACGCAATATTTCTTTCTCATTCTCGACATTTATTACATTGTTATCTTTGTATTTCTACATTACGTCGAGTTTGAACGTAAAAATATAGAATGTGTAGAGCGGAAATCTTTAATTTTCATGTTCTCAGCAAGTCGCGAAAACATTGGCTCCGTATAGTTACAAAATGGACCACTGTAAAATCGCAGTCAGTGGCCGACGAAACTCAAGGTCTTGTTAGATTTTCAAAGAAACCCAACGAGCGGAGAACGGAATGAAGGAATTCGGGCAAAAAATCCATTACACCTCTGAGAGACTGAATTGACAAAAAATGACAGGATTACTTTATTTCCATTACAGTACAATATGCTACAATGGAATGTCCTTTCTTACGTCGAACATTAACTTGTCTCCGCCCGCCGTTCGCATCTTGTATAGGTCGCGCAATTTTTTAAAAAATATACCATCTATATAATAATGCATGCTCATTGTGAGGTCTTCGGAAAATATTTATTTATTTTCGGTGCTCTGGCTGCATGATTCAGGAACTTAAAAACTGAGGAGCAAGTGATATAAACCCGCTGTAGGCCACTACGTACATTCAAAAATGTCACTCTGTAATTTAATGCAATTTAATTACACATTCATTAACGTTTTGGTAATAGAAAATAGTATGCTGTCCTTGGAATCTGCTAGATTTATAAGTACAAGTTGCCTTAAATGAGAATCATTCCAAAATATTGATAAAAATATAATTCTCCCCAACACGTCATAAGGCACGTGCAACTCAAGTACCACTAGTTTCGTGACAGTGTCGAAATGCTGCATATTGAAGTTCAGTACTATTTAAAAACCTTTCTCGTATATGGTAATAACACAAAGTGATACATGAAGTTTAGTCGAACGTTTATATATCGATGAAAAAATGTGATAAGATTATAATGAAACTATTGATTTTCTTGCTAAAGTATAAACGAATTTATCAGCTTTCATTACGAATACTGTGTCTGCAACTAGGAGAACCCAAACTCATTTCTAAGCGAAAATATATGAATTTCCAATAGTTGCAAAACTGTCCGGGGGCATTATTTTTCAACTTCCCCTCCACAGTGCCCCAGGGGAGGCGAGCATTTACTTTCGTGATTTGGCTTGCGCTGTTGCCTTACGGTTTAAGCAGCTAAGAGGGGGGATTTTTTTAATAATTAACGAAAACTAACTTAATTTTAGCTAAAATATAATTTATCAGATATTCAGTTGCAGTTTGGCATACCTAAAGGCGACTCCACACATTCGTTATTCGGCGAGTAGCGAGGAACCGCTCGCCGAATCCTAAGTAGTGTGAATGAGTTGCTTGCTAATTGTCGAGTGACAAACGTTCTGTGTTCACCCTACCCACCTCGTGTCGGTCTTTTGCACACATCAAAGGAAGCGACCATTTGCCGAACACATCAACTGTTCGGGATCGGGCGAGCGGTAGTTCTCTGCTCGGTGAATGCCGAATGTGTGGAACTGCCTGAACTTGAACAAAAAATGTTTTTTTCTTAATACAGTCGACTCCGGTGATAGTGAACTCGGATATAGTGAACTTAAGTCACTTGTCCCGTTTCACTTACATTACAAATAAGCATAAGAAGATTCGGTTATAGTGAATCTGAACCTGGTCTATAGTGAACTTGGGAAATACGTTCTGGGATATTAATTGGATCTCTTACATTATTAGACGATTAAATGTGCCTTCGAAGAGTGGGACGGCGTTCTAACAGTGTAAGAGGCACTGAAAGGTGGCAAGACTGCATTACGATACTTAGAGACAGAGGACAATGCAGAATCAAGTCTAGAGAGAGCACGTGCTCTGGAGAAGGATATAATGAAATATATACGATGCAAACAATTGAAAATTATTGATATTTTTACGTATAAATAAAGGTATGGAAATTTTCCGTTCGTGCTGTTAATGAATTTTGCTGTATATTAATAAAATCAATCATTATGGAGAAATTCCATTTATTTTTGCCATCACCTGATATAGTGAACCAAAAATGTTCACTACAACCGAAGTCGACTGTAGTAAGTAATGTTCATGGCTTCTTTCTTGGTGATTGTTTTCATTCACGCATCATTCATACTGGTTTCAATGCGAGTCCGAGGCCATTCGCTTCTCTGGGAAGTTCCGGGCAGGGCTTGGCGGCGACAAAGAGGGCGTGGGCGGTGGCGGCGGAGAGGGCGTGGGCCGTCGGCGCACCCTCGCCCAAAGGGGCTCTTGAGAGTGCACTCGCCTCCAGCCTTCCTCAGCCCGCCCCCGCTGCCGCTGCATGCCCACAGCATCCACCGACCGGTTGCAAATGCTCCGAATTGAAGGAATTTTTACCTCAACATACGAATGAAATGAAGACATCTAAGAAGATATCTTCCACAATCTGAAAATGAAAACAGTTCGCTGCGAGGTGCAGATCACTGTCATCTGAAAGAGAAAAAAACACATTAAGACACATCTATCTGTTAATTAGAAATACCATTTACATTTGTGGTGCATGTGATACGCAGTAGAGCTTATATAATTTAGGAAAGCTATATACAAAACCACACATACCGGGAGACAGACGGGGAGCTCAGAGCTTGTCCAGGTGAGAGCGGTGCCCCGATGGTGGGAGATACCTGATTGAGGAAAACACGCTAGCCAGCGGGAAGGTCGGCGCCGGATCTCATCATCGAGCGGGGAAAGTTCAACGACACCTCCCGAGGAAATATGCACTATACTTTTGAAACTAATATCCTTAGCAGTTGACGCGCTCGGAATCACTAAGGAATCAATCAGTCAATGAATCAATCAAAAACTCTACCCAGAATTCCACTAAAAATTAATTTCTAGAGACATATTTCTTCCAGTTTATTCTGTTGTCACGATCTGCATCGTTTAATAATATCAGTTCTAGAGCTGTAAATGCATTCTACAATGTATCAACATCACAACCTGGAATACCACAGAACTGCAATAGCTTTTAAAATGGTAATATTCATAACTGCCATGTAACAGCCTGCTAATGCCTCTGCTAATGCTGCTGTCACTCGCTCCTACGTGCCTTACTTTTGAAACTAATATCCTTAGTAGTTGACGCGCTCGGAATCACTAAGGAATCAGTCAATGAATCAATCAAAAACTGTACCCAGTATTCCACTAAAAATTAATTTCTAGAGACATATTTCTTCCAGTTTATTCTGTTGTCACGATCTACATCGTTTAATAATTTCAGTTCTAGAGCTGTAAATATATCCTACAATGCATCAACATCACAACCTGGAAGATCAGAGAACTGCAATCTATATATTTAAAAAAATAAGGTATTCTGCCATGGCTGCGTTTAGAGCTTCTACTGAACCGATTGTTGTATTTTTTCTTTTAAATGAAAGAATATGATCCCTAGATGTGTTATCAGATATTGTTAGTGTTGATTCACCAACATTTATGGTGTAAATTAATTAATTAAATCATTCTTTAATAGTTCGCTTATCAATAGTCAAATGTTTTCTTTCGAAGGGTGGCAGTTTGTAAATCGATATATATGAGTCCATAGATGTGAGCCCACGCTGCTTGATGTTTTGTTTTGATTGTTGTGATTCGTTTACAGTTCGTCAAGGTTTTGTTTCAGTGTAAAAATTTCATTGTGGTGTTGACAGATGGCATGTATTTGCTTCTGTGGTGTATTTTGTAGAGAACATTCGCACAGTGGGTTTTGCTCGATTGTACTGAAGTAGTGAAGTTGTTTACAGGTTATGTAGAATTCCGAATCGTTGTCCACGCGCCCCAAAAGACGCAAACGTACATTAACAGAACGCAGGGAAAGAGAAAGCGTAGGTGTCGTGATAGTGAGGTCATTTCGTTTTCTATTGGGTCATAGTCTATTGAATGTCAGTTTAGTTCTGCTTTGTACTTTCCATGTGAGAGAAATTCTGCAAACGATTTACTCTGTGTGGCATAAATGGGAAAATAAGTATACCTTCGAGCAATATGCCAGAAGAAATCAAACAGTTGTTTATAGGAGATGATGACACATCAAAAAACTTTAGAAATAATATCCTTCAGTATAATAGTGCTATATCTTTTGTGCCGATATTGCATTGCTATCTGGTCATGGGCCATACGTGTTCAAAATTTTGGGAACTCATCACAGAATATCTTCGATATCCCCTCAAGATCCAAACAATGCAATATATTGTGAACATTAGTCTTTTACATTTATCTCAGATCTCACCGTCAAATTTTGACGGGTTCTCACTAGTAGCTTTTAAAATGGTAATATTCATAACTGCCATATAACAGGCTGCTAATGCCTCTGAGGCTGTCACTCACCCCTACGTGCCTTACTTTTGAAACTAATATCCTTAGCAGTTGACGTGCTCGGAATCACTAAGGAATCAATCAGTCAATGAATCAATCAAAAACTGTACCCAGTATTCCACTAAAAATTAATTTCTAGAGACATATTTCTTCCAGTTTATTCTGTTGTCACGATCTACATCGTTTAATAATTTGAGCTCTAGAGCTGTAAATATATCCTACAATGCATCAACATCACAACCTGGAAGATCAGAGAACTGCAATAGCTTTTAAAATGGTAATATTCATAACTGCCATATAACAGCCTGCTAATGCCTCTGAGGCTGTCACTCGCTCCTACGTGCCTTCCCGTGGCGTCGCGGATGCAGCTCAAAGAGAAGGCGTCGTCCGTGGGTGCGTGGGCCGCCGCGCCGGCAGCGGCCGTGGGTCCGCGGGGCTCGCGTCAGGGGCCGCCACCGCCCACCCACGCGCGCCCGCCGTCGCCCCGCCCCTCGCCCCTCGCCCCTCGCCCCTCGCCCCGCGCGCCGGGCCCTCGCCCGCCGCGACAGCCGCCCGACGCACCGCGCCACGGCGCCAGCCAGGCGCGCACACGTTCAGGACGCTCCATACAGTTGACTCCGGTTATAGTGAACTTCTGGGGACTAACATTTTTGGTTCACTATATCCGATGATATCAAAATTAAATAGAATTTCTCCATAACCATTGATTTTGTTAACAGAGAGACACAGCAATACATTAACAGCATGAACTGAAATTTTCAATATAAGTTGACTCCGGTTATAGTGAACTTCTGGGGACTAACATTTTCGGTTCACTATAACCGACGTTCACTATATCCGATGTTATTAAAATTAAATAGAATTTCTCCATAACCATTGATTTTATTAACAGAGAGACACTGCAATACATTAACAGCATGAACTGAAAATTTTAATATACAGTTGACTCCGGTTATAATGAACTGGGGAATAACATTATGGTTCACTATATCCGATGATGTCAAAATTAATTAGAATTTCTCCATAATGATTGCTTTTATTAACAAAGAGATACAGCAAAATTAATTAACAGCATGAACTGAAAATTTAAATATATTTTTCCTTAAAAAATACACGAAAATTGAAATTGAAGCAAGCAATCGCTCGTTGTCACCGCCAGTTGTAGCCCACCCGGGTCACGACCTTTGGTTCCACAGTGAAACTGAGTGGCATAAGGTTATCAGTAAGGTGCCCATTCCGGGTCCCCCTACCTGCACCTCAGGGGAGACGTCTTCAATTATGACCTTTGGCCGAAGATATTTTTCCAAGCTGCCTAGTGTTGGAATTTGTGGTACGGAGACATGTCTTCTTTTCCAGAAGGGAATTAATTTCCAGGAGTTTGTTAATACAAATACCGCTTAAGTTATTACCTACTCTTGTATTACCATTCGGTTATAGCCGAGGTTCAGGTTCACTATAACCAATCTGTGAAACGGGATCAGTGACTTAAGTCCACTATAACCGAGGGTTCACTACATCCAAGTTCACTAAAACCAGAGTCGACAGTACTTGGGTTTTTCTAACCTGGCTGATAACACTTTATAGCTGTTACGGTGTCATCCATTCGAGAGCTACGTCATCATGGTGATGTCACTGTGGTAACGTTTAAGCTCCGGATTGGACGAAACCGTAACAGCTGATCAATTTTCATCAGCCAGGTTACAGAAATATTGGTTTAGTGGTGAGTTGTAGTTGACATTTACATAATTGAAATGATTGAAGGCGTTGTCATTGTCAACAAAACTATTTATTTCTGCTCTTATTGAAATAAATAGTATTGTTGACAATGACAACGCCTTCAGTCATTTCAATCAGGTTACAGAAAGCCAAGTATAATGAAGAGATGCGACATCGTCGTCGATGTTTCCAGACATCGATGTTGGAAATAAATGTGCCGATGTTGATAATACATCACCTCCAAACCATCGATTGATTAGTTATTCCGGGCGCGTCAACTACTAAGGTCATTACTCCTGTAACTGTAGTGTGTTATTATCTTGTGAGACGAGAATTTCCCCCCGCTGAAAGGTGGGAATCGGCGCCGACCTACGTGGGCTTGCAGGGTATTTCCCCAATAAGGAACTCCCAGCACCGTGGCACCGCCCCAGCCGGAACAAACTCTAAGCTCCCGACTGGTCTCCTGACAAATGTGGTATTATTGTGTATGTGAGTGCAAATTCCTTTTCTGATTGGTGGATCTTAATTTATAAAAAAGATCATTGGTAATGAATTGATTGGAATTTTGGTTTTGAAGTCAGGAGTTAGTCTTCTGATAGTTGATGAGAATTCCATGGATGGTAGTTGGTTGATATGAATTAATAGTTTATTTGTGCTGAAAATTGCTGTTGTTGATTGCTAATTGATATGGATACGGTTAGATGTATATTGATGATGCGAATTTGGTTTGTGATGGCTGTGCATACGAATTCTGATTCTAATTTTTGGTTGATTTGGTTGATACAAATTCGCTTTCGGTCAATTTTTGTTAATTTCTTTTGTGATAGTTTTTGATGTGGGTTATTTTAGTGGAATTTTATTTATAGTTTCGATTGCAATTAATTGGATGTTGTGAATTTAATTTTTGCCTATGATAATGTTAATCACTATTCAGTGTGTGATTAGTTGCTGATGCGAACTCAGATTGTTGATGAAGTGAATTTGGTTTTTCGGTTGATGCGATTGCGTTTCACTTATGTCCAATTTGTTGATACGAGTTAGTTTATGAGACTTGCTTTTGGTAAAGAAAATACATGAAATGCTTCTACCTAAATGCTCCACACTGAATTGCGTGCTTCCATATAGTGGCAAATGAACTTTGCATTGCAATATTCGTGTTTGTATTACATAATTCCTGTACTGACGCCCATGGGAGAACAGTTCATTCTTGCGATCCGAGAGTAAGCATGCTAAAGATTTTCATATCTGGAATAGTCCATTGTGTTGGACTGGAACGACACTTGCGACCATGGAAATATCTCGGGTCACTGAACACCGTAAAAGACATAAAACCTTTAATGCCATCCACTAATGAAACGAAACTTAGGGACTACAGATTACCGAATATGAAGAGAATGGCTTTCGATGTGAGCGACAAATGCCGAGTAATATGCTATATTATAATCACTTTACTTGAAATTCTCTATCGTTAGAAGCGACTTTATCAGCAATTTTACTCGCAGTATTTTCTGAATGTAAAAATGAATTATATTTTCTACCCAAAGTAAATATGTTGGGAATGTATCTCCCGAAATGTTTTATTTGCAGCGTTGACATGTGTAGTTACCACGATATTTGTTTATGAGAGATTATCCGTAGAGGTTTACAGAGACACCAGTGAAATTTCAGATACGTTTATTTCCTCTTGTAACTATTTTACTCTGAAAAGGAACAACGGAAAGTTTTCAGAACTCCTTCGAAGACACGAAGAAATTAATTCAAAAGAGATGTCTGGTAAATTGGTTAAATGAAAGGTAATGAGTTCATTGTTAAGATATTGCAAATACAGATATAATATGTGAGTTTATTTAAGTTATATGTACACAGAATTTCCAAAACATACACGAGTTTCATAATGTTATTGAGTTGATCTATTTCACAGTTTGTTGTGATATTGGCGAGACATTCTTATTTAATGATATATTGTCTAATAAACGTTTTGTAGCGTGATTCAAACCAATTTCACGATTGTTGCGCCAACGGAATAATTTTGATTCTTAGAACAATATTCATCCATACTAACATGATCAACCGACACTGCTGACTAAACTCGAGCATCCTCAACTTCCTTCCCCCACTACACCTCCCCCTCTCGTTGCTTTCGCCGCACCTCCCTTTGTTCCCGGCCTTCAATTGTTGTTTACGTGTGCTTTTTACGTCTCCGTTAATGCTTTTTCTCGTGACTATTACATCCGGCCAAGTAGGGTGCACAATGATTCAACTGCGCTCCTTTCCTGTGCATACGTCATCCGAACACCTCCGGCTGATCTCTCGCTCTCTCTTTCCTTCCAAACAGGTCCAGTTGAAGATGCGATAGGACCTCGGGCATCTAGTGCTATGGGAACCAAGTGAAAATATACTTTGGGGTCTCGAATAATATAGAATAACAAATTAAACTGATTTTTTTCATTACTTTACATAATTTTTTCGAGCAGAGAATTTTGTAATTCGAAGTTAATTACTAGACTTTCGATTACTCGAATAGATTTCATTCGAACTACGATAATGCGATCCTCTATAAAGAGAATTTTATCCATGCTTTTCATCTTCCCTAACCTTAACCTAGTGAACATATTAATTCTGACGTCGATAACCCGAAGTAATTCACAGAAAGATTTTTTTCTGTTCTCTTTCACATTCAAGTTGTTATAATGATTCAGGAATTAATTTAAACTGTAATCTTCATATTTAGTTCTGTCTGCACAATGAGCTGACCTCTTTTGAGTCATCAACACATTTCATTCAAAATTTTATGATTTCCTTTTCTTTATTTCGGTGTTACTATTGTCGAGATTATCCCATCTTAATGATGACGACCCGAGCGCAGTGTGTGTGTGTGTGTGGTTTTGTGTGTGCGTGTGTGTGTGTGTGTGTGTGTGTGTGTGTATGTGTGTCTGTGCGTCTGTCCGCGTGCCCTGAAGCAACTGCAGACTCCGTGCCCTCATCGAGGGTTTTTCTGCCTCGCGAATCATCGTACGCGGTATCGCTGCGCCTCGCGAATCATCGATTTTTGACGTTTGCTGTTGTGTTCCTAATAAATAAATAAGAAAATGTACGGGAGGCCTCCAGTAACATCCAATTAACTTCACATTTTATTCGAAATCATAGATTACGTGCTTGAACATCACTTTGGCATCATATTTCTTTATATTGCTGTTTATTTGTTTTTATTATTTCTTATTCAGTGGCACGTCAATTACATGTATTTTTAATTTCTATCGCATTTTGTGCGTACACGATAAACGGTAACTCAAACCTTGAAATCAAAATATTCGGTAATTGTATTTTCTCTTTCTTACTTCATATTCCAAATATCTACACTCCACTGAATCTTCGTTGGAGCACCGTTCTTTCATTCATACTTTTTGTGTTCTGTAATCGTTAAAATTGTATTTCAGTTCCGTCAACCACAACCAGCGTCTTTTAAATGATCAATCCACCAATTGAATTTTTTTTTCCTTTTTATTTTTCGTACCTTTTTCTTCCCTTATCTCCCCCTCCCCCGAGCCAGTCAAGAGCACCAGCAATGCTTCTTCGGTCCGGAAAGGAATATTTGATAATCGCGGCAAAGGCCTACTCGCTTTGTATAGAAGTGTTATGAACAGGGCTGATGGTGATGGCGGTTACTGATGACCTAAAAATTCTTTGAAAATGACCTATAAAATGACATAAAAATAAGTGGAAAATTACCTATAAAATGGATTAAAAAGGGGGGAATGACCTATTTTTTAACTCAAAAATTTGCATGAAAATGTTTATGTATTCAATGAATTTTACAATTTTAAATAAAATGTATTTATATAAATTATATTTAATACAAAGTCTTTATTTTAGGAGGAAATTTAATCCTTAGCTCCGATCTTTCAACCGTCAGTTTTGAAAGGTTGAGGAAGTTACCAAAGATCCTTGTAATTTTGAAAGTCCGAAAAACAGAGTCCACTGAATTTGATACAATGAAAAAGTTTGAGTGTGTAAATTGTAAATTCATGGAACATTAACTAACAAAAAACACGTAAATGAATGCGAAAATGTGTTAAAATGTCAAAAATGTCTCAAACGTCCAAGAAAATGACCTGAAAATTACATAACTATACATTTCTATCGCCTATACGGATACACTTTCAGTTACCAGTTAGCTACGTCTAGAAAGCACCAATGGAAAGATGCCATGTCATCAGAATCCGAGCCCTGGTAATGAATGTTGCTTTTATCTGTAGCTCGGAGGCCTCCGCGGCGTCCGTGCCGCTGCGACTGATCTGTCGCTCTGCCCGCCGTCGCCTGGGGTCACGTACGCGTGTGAAGGATGCGTGCTAGGCCGCGTGCGTCATCTACGGCCTCCCACGCCTCCGCCTCCGTAGACGCTACAACCACCGCCGCCGCACGCGCCGTTGCCTCGCTAATTAATAAGCAGGCGGACCGGCAAAGGTGGCGCAGAGCGTCAACTGATGTCACTGCACTGCCTCTGACCGGGATGTCCTGGGGTTCGTGTCACGACGGTGGCAGGATTTTCGAGTCTAGCTATGTCTAGTTGTCGCTAGGTCAAGTTAGGTCGCTGTCTAGAGGAGAATTCTAGCAGCTAGCTGGTCTGATCGATAGTTTTCCGTGGTTTTCCCGAACACCACCAGGCGATTGCCGGAGTAGTGCCCTAACAAACGGGCCATGGACCGCGCGTGATCTTTCCTTGTCTAGTTGTCGCTAGGTCAAGTTAAGTCACTGTCTAGAGGAGAATTCTAACAGCTAGCTGTTCTGATCGATAGTTTTCCGTGATTTTCCCGAACATCACTAGGCGATTGCCGGAGTAGTGCCCTAATAAACGGGCCATGGACCGCGCGTGATCTTTCCTTGTCTAGTTGTCGCTAGGTCAAGTTAAGTCACTGTCTAGAGGAGAATTCTAACAGCTAGCTGTTCTGATCGATAGTTTTCCGTGATTTTCCCGAACATCACTAGGCGATTGCCGGAGTAGTGCCCTAATAAACGGGCCATGGACCGCGCGTGATCTTTCCTTGTCCTTTCCTCACCCCGCACTTACTCATACTTATCCTTGTATAGCTCAGACAACCGTCATGTCGCACCCAGTCTGGTTTGGGGACACCGTAGCATCTAATCTAGCCCCGTCATAGCGTTGCGCCGCATTGAGTCTAGACATGCCGTAGACCGCAGCCGGGTGACACGTCAGCCTCAACCACGACCTTGCGGCGCTCCTGTATCATTCGCGCATTGAAGTCTTTGCGGCCTTGCGAGGTCGTGGACTATACCACATGCCTGTTTAGTCATAGCTATACCCTGCAGCTTCTGTCATCAGTTTCGCACCGCATCAAAATAACGAGAAGTAAAGTAGAGGCGCAATTATTACACGGTGCATTAATGGTTGAATATTGAATTCAGGGTCGTGCACTTTTGCCAGCCGGTACTCCTCCCTCCCTCCCACCCCCCTCTCCCTCTCTCTCTGTTTTTGTAATTTCGTTAATTTGTGGCGCTCTCATGATAAAAAACGAAGCATGAGAAGAAAACAAAGCAAGAGTTTATCTCCAAAGCAGTTAACAAGATTTCGGAACCAATCTTTTTTTGTGTGCCTTTCGTTATTTTGCTTAAGTTATTCTGAATGTTACGCCCACAAAACGGAGAAGCGATAATTTTAGATAGAAAAACATTGTAAACGCAAGGAATACTCTAAAAAATGTGGCATAAGTCTTAGCTTTTGTGAATTGTATAAACAAGTGAAAGTAGAAATAATAGGCATGACAAATTCAAATGTTTTTAAGTCGTATTAAATAACCACGTGATATTATTTTCAATCGCGTTAAACGAAGGGTAGTTGAATCCATCATATTGGACTCCCGTTTAAATTTGACGTCTTTTCTTGAAAGCGTATGAGACATTACTAAAACTCGTGGACATCCCTCTTGGAAGCCTATTAGAATTGAACCTTGAACCAAGGGACTTGGGAGTTTCATTCAATGAATCTAAACTCTAATGTAACAAAACGTGAAATTTTCAATAAAACACATTTATGTGCTGAAAAACGTATTAAAAGAACAAGAATGTGTTGTATTGAAAATTAGAACGACTGTGAAATACCTTTTTAAAAAAACTTTTTTTTTTCAAGTGGAAATATTTCATCTAAATCTCTTGCCTACCTCCCTTTTAGAACCAATTGTTAAGAGGACCAACTGCATCTTCATCTGACGTCTCCAACCGGCGATAAAGTATCATTAATTAAAAAGCGTTTTTTGTGAGCTGTCGACTCGTTAATGAGGCGACCGGCTCCCGTGTAGTCGACAGGCGAGAGGCGGGGCCGGCAGGGGCGGCGGCGGCGGCGGTGGCGGCGGCTGTGGTTGTGGTGATCGCGGATGGACGCTGTTGGCAGCGCAGGTAGAGACTGTGTGACCCAACGAATTTATTCCAAAGAATCCGATTAGCCCCGAATAAAGTTACGAGACCACAATCATTTCTGGAATTTCCTTGTAATTTCGCTTCTGTCTCGTTATTTTTATTTATTTATCTTTTCGAGATGGAATGGAAAACGACGTGTAATTACAGATTAGGGCAATAGAGTCCATAAAAGATTTTTGTGGGAAACTACGAGTTTATCTTAGAAATTAGTTATTTTGTAGTGAAATTGAATATGGTTTACTTCAGCATCAGTTAACTAGAGAAAGTTTTCAAAATTATATTGACTCCGTTAAATGTTTATTATTTCATAGACTTGAGCATTAAGTAGTACAATGCCGATACTGAAAACGATTTTTAAGCATCAATATTTACGTATCGTTCTTTGAGAATATGTGGGGCACATCGCTGAAGTGTGACCATTTTATTAAAACAGAATTAAAATAAACTAAAATGTTTTGCAAGTTAAATTATTTACCGCGATGTAGGTTGAATTCCGTGGGAACTTCCAGGAAACAATGAAGGAATTCGAGAAACAACATTAGAGGAACGGTCGGAGTGTTGTGAGGCTGGCCGCAACCTCGATCTTCGACGCAGAGCCCAGGACTGGATCCGGAGCGGCAAGCCGGCGCTCTCCTCTCCTCTCTCCCCGTCCCCCGGTCGCGCTTCCCATCTCAGGTCCGCCCCGCCCACTCTTCCCGTATGGAAATGTTTGCTCGTGACGAAACGCCGGCTCTCGTGGAGCCGGAGAGCTATGCGCCGGGCGGCGGCGGAGGAAAGCTGCGGGCACGCCCGCCTCCGAAGACCGCTCTTCAACGCGCCTTCAGTGCCAACAGGGCGGCGGCCCGGCGCGGCCCGGCCCGACCCAGCCCGGCCCGGCCCGGCGCGCCGCACGCGTGTACAGTCTCTTCAGAAAGACACAGCGCGCACGGACCGGTGGGGAGCTCGGGCGGTCGGGTGTTGGAGATTTCATTACTATTATTATTATTATTATTATTATTATTATTATTATTATTATTATTATTATTATTATTATTATTATTATTATTATTATTCATAATATTTCTTCCTTACTAGTAATCTAGTGGTATTACAACAACAACAACAGGCAAACACCAACGAAGTTATTGTGTCTGTTATTTATTTCTCTTGGGTTTCTGTTACCCTTATGGAGCCTCCACTGGATGTAATATTTAGAAATTCCTGAACTATTCGGCATGTACTGAGAATAATAGCTTTCTGCATATTGATGTGCAAAGTGTTTGGTAAATCTAGAATTCTCAATGCTTGGGAGAGTTCTTTAGGTATTATTATTATATTTATTATTATTGTTATTATTATTATTATTATTTATATTTTTAATGAATTTTCAAAGTTCAGTTTATATTTAACTTTACGTTTGTTTTCTGGCTTACCATCTAACTTAATCAAGCTTACTACTAACACTAACCTACATCTGACGAGGGGATTCACAGAGCACCTCAAGGTGTTGGAAATGGCGGATGAACTGGTGGGCGGTCGGACGAGTGGGTGGTAGGGAGGCGGCATCGATGCCGATCTTTTAAAAAAACATCGATGTTTCTGTAAAAATATTGATGTTTTAAACATCAGTATGTTGAAGTCGATGTGTTTTTAGTGCCTATGATTTGATCCACAATGTTTATGTTTTCAATGTTTTGTTTTTGAATGAAAAATTCTCCCAATCATTTTTGTAAAAGTTAAAATATGAAATAATTACTGACGGTTCCAATGTCTGTGTTCGAACGAAACGAACGTGGTTTGTACTACCGTCATTGAGCAGAATACTATCCCTCGCTCAAGATGATCTTGATGCCTAGGTATTTTCATCGCCTTCCCTCGTGTTTCGCATATTGAGAGGTGTTTGTACCGTTGTCTTTAGTTCTGTTTTAATTACAAGTTGATGTGCACGGCCATTGTCAAATTAGGTTTTGTTGCGCTCGAAATTAATGGTAGAGGTTACTAAACCAACTTTAAATCATCAATGTATAAAAATATCGATGGTGTTTGGTCGATGAATTATTAGCATTTTTGTTTTAGTTTTGAACATCAACATTTGGCATCTTCGATGTTTTGTTGTCGATGTCGCATCGCTAGTGGGAGAGTGGTGGAGAGAATGGGGGGGTGCTGGAAAGTGGGCGTGTTTGTGGTCGAGAGGGATGAGAGAGGGGAAGGCGTGTGGTAAGGTGGGCTGGAGAAGTCCCGAGTATACTGAATCGCTGAATAGAATGGGCGGGCACCAGAGCGAACGGGCGGTGGAAGGGGATGGCGTGGTAGGGTGGACGAACGACCTGGAGGATAACGAAGTAAATGGGGGAGCTGAGTGACTGAAGGCCATGCGTCCGTGCGTGGATGCGAACATGCGACCGAGCGGGCGGGCGGGCGAACGACCAAGCAGACGGGCGGCGAACGAGCGGGCGTGGAGGCGTGCAGGTGGGTGTGCGATAGCGATGCATGACATCAACAAAACAACGAAATGTTTGGCAACATCGATGTTCAAACTTAAAACATCGATGTTCAAAATACATCGACTAAAATACACTGATGTTTTAAAGCCAGTTCAGTAAATTCTAACATTAATTCGTGCGCAAGAAAATTTAATTTGAGAGTGGCCGTGTTTGTTAACTAATAATTAAAATTTAACTGAAAGCAAAGTTAAAAAGTCTCTCCATGTGAGAAATACAAGGAAAGACGAAGGAAATACCAGGGCATCAGAATCATCTCAAGCGAAGGATAGTAGTCTGCTCGACGAAGGTAGTACTGATCGCGTTCGTTTGGTTCGAACGCACAGTGGTACCATCAATTATGTCATATTTTAACTTTTACAAAATTCTGATTATGTGAATTTATTCATCCACGATCGAAAAACGTCGAAAACATAAAAACATCGAGCACAAAACATCACTGTTCAAAAAACATCGGCTTCAATATACCGATGTCTAAAACATCGGTATCGAAATCGCATCCTTACCATCCACTCGTCCGACTGCTCACCAGATCATCCGCCATCTCCAAAACCCGAAACATCGATGTTTTGAAAAGATCGGCATCGATGTCGCATCCCTACCATCCTAGTCCGACTACTCACCAGTTCATCCGCCATCTCCAACACCCGAAACCCTGATGTTTTGAAAAGATAGGCATCGATGTCGCATCCCTGGTGTGCGAGGGGGCGAATGGGCGGGTGGGCAGGCGACCTGCCGGACGAGCGGGAGGGGCAGCGGGAGGCCGTCGAGTGGGAGGGACCAGCGGGCGGGCTGCGGGCGAGCAAAGGGCGCGGTCGACTTCTGACCCGCGGCCACTGCGCCGAGCCGGGAAGGCCCCGCTGCTGCGAGCGCTACGTTGCCGAAGCGTCGGGCCTCTGCTATCGCAACGCTTCTTAACGATCCGGACAGATAATACTGTTTTTACCCTCTTATCGTATCCAAAAGTATGTGTCAAATTCTCACTCTCATGTCATGAGTGCGCGACGTTAAAACCGGCAATGGTGGCTCAGGGCATCGACTGATGTCACTGGAGTGCCTCTGACTGGGAGGTCCTAGGGTTCGAATCCCCAAGGTGCCAGGATTTTCGACACTGGCTTATCAGCTAGGTCGAATTCAGTTGCTGTCTGGAGAAGATTTCTTGCGGATGGCTGTTCTGATCGGTAGTTTTCCGTGGTTTCTCCGATCAACCCTAGATGAATGCGGGTGCAGTACCCTAACAAACGTGCCACGGGCTGCGCGCGATTTTTTTCTTCCTCTTCCTTGTCCTATCCTCACCCCGTACTTACACTTACACTCACATGCACTACACTACCACACGTGTCGGGAGATCAGTCGGGAGCTTAGAGATTGTCCCGGCTGTGGCGGTGCCCGTTGTTGGGAGATACCTGTTTGGTGAAAATCCCTGCAAGCCGATGAAGGTCGGCGCCGGATCTCGTCAGCCAGCGGGGCAAGATCACCGCCTCCTCTTGCGATGAGAACGTACACTACCCTGATGGGACTAATGACCTTCGCTGTGACGCGCCCAGAATATCTAATCAAGCGAAGCCTCATTAATATTCTTGTTTCCTCCATTATTTTTGGGCGATGATTCGACGCATTTGTCACAATTTACTGTATTAATCGCAGAATCCTTACTAGAACGCTTCGACACTTTGTAATTATCTGTTCTCAGCTCTTGGTTTACTTTAGTTTTACGCGTACTAATGGATAATCATCAAACACAAACGCACTGTTTTGGCATGATCAGTTCGTCCGTACTTTTCCCCTTTCTCCAAAACCACTTTATTAATTTTAAGCACACACACATTCACACTCAGACAACTGGCTGCGACGTGGTTGACTTTCGTACTCCAACGTATTTCGTTTGAACCAGTATCCATTTCATAATAATAAACTCCTCTGATCATTTGTCTTTCATGGTCACCCCAGCATTTAGTGGACGGCGATACAAGCCATCCCGTATCAGTTACACAGGAGTGAATTCTTAACTGTGTAAGCATTTTCCATCGCTTACGCTCAATAATCAGGAGAACATTCAACATTATCATTATCATCGAAAGAGACTTGGGTTGGCGAAGGCCATTTTGTGTGACTGTCGCCTCGTGCGTCTCTAGATCCCTGGATAGGCACTTACGTACGAGAAGGCACCATGAAAGTGTCTTGTTATAGGAGGCCCCCATGTTGAATTAAGTTTTTGATTTTCGGACAAATTCTAGCGGAAAATTTAATCTTGTGGTTGTATGTAAACAAAATGTTAAAGGTTTTCAATGAAACAAAAATCATTGACGTGATTAAGAATTACTTAATATCGTTTTTTTATAATTTTGATATCTTTCACACTCAAATTTAGTTTACACTGATTTAAAAATAATTTTGGACAGGGTAACGAAATCTTTAACCAATTCTATTACCACTTCATTAAATCACATTCGTACTTCAACTTTATTTCACATCATAAATATTATATCGTTTTACATTTATTATTCGTAAGTGTAGTAAAACGTTATAGTTGCCATCATTTGGCATACAGAGCAAAAAACGTACACAGTTGAAGTTAGTAAACTAAGGCCACAGGCAACCATAACAATAACCGACCAAACCCGTAATTTGTGATATCGGTCGTGGGTTGTTAAGTAATTCCACCTTCACATGACACCATCTTGTTATAAGTAGAAAAGTGATATACCGTAAATAAGAAATACCTTTTATTGGAATAGTAGGCTACTCATACGCCACCTTTAGCCACAACTCATTTGTTTCCATTGTTCTTCACAGATGGTGGGTGTTAGGCTCTTAACGACTCTGAGGGCTGTTAAGAGCAGATTTTCATCCCTATGTTTATTGTTTATAAATAGATCAGCATTAAAAAAATTAAATAAATTTTCAAAAATTGCAAAAGTTACAATGTGAGAAAGTATATGCTGTTGTCGCACCACTGGCTATAATGGCGGCGCCCACGGAGGAGACATGTTGGCGCGCGCCGCTCCCTCTCCTGTATACTTGGGTTGTCGTAACGTGGCGCGTCAGGGGCTTGTCTTCACGATGGAATATGATACGGCTTTTCGCGTCTTTCTCGGCCATTCTCGGTCGCGACTTTCTCTTTTCGCGGCCCCTAGATGTCGCTTGATCTGCAGTACTGATATGGTTGCCATCATGTGACATCAGGCAGCACGCCTGAGAAAGACGCAAAAAGCCGTGCCATATTCAGTCGTGAAGATAAGCTCCTCACGCCTCACTTTATGAAAACCCAAGTACAGTCGACTCCAGTTATAGTGAACCGGGAAATAGTGAACCCTCGGTTATAGTGAACCTAAGTCACTGGTACCATTTCACTTACATTTCAAATAAACATAAAAAGATTCGGTTTTAGTGAACCTGAACCTCAGCAATAGTGAACGTAGGAAGTAAGTCCTGGAAATTAATTGGATCTCGCTTGTTATTAGGCGAGTAGAAGGGCCTTCGAAGAGTGGGACGGGGTTCCAACAGCGCAAGAGGCATTGAAAGATGTCAAGAGTGCATTGCGATATCTAGAGACATAGAACACTGCAGAATCAGGTATGGAAAAAGCACGAACTCTGGAGAAGGATGTAGAGAAATAACTAAAGAAAAAGTACGAAGCAAAGAAAAGAAAATAATTGATTTTTAAGGACAAATAAAGACATTGTAATTTTCAGATCGTGCTGTTAATGAATTTTGCAGTATATTAATAAAATCAATTGTTCTGGAGAAATTCTATTTAATTTAGACATCATCGGATATAGTGAACCAAAAATGTTGGTCTCCAGAAGTTTACTATAACCGGAGTCGACTGTGTAATACAGAGATCAGTGGCGTCCACACCCGCGCCGCCGCTCAGTCGCGCTCTTCATCCGCGACGCGGCGCCATCGCCGCTGCGGCGCTTCAGCCCGGCTTTATGCGATTTCTGTTTGCTCGCGCCGCCAGCGAGCGCGCGCGAGTGCGGCGGAGGTCTTGGCTCGCGGGTGGGCGGGCCGCTTCTCCGGCGGAGAGCCAGTCCCCGCCTCCGCCCCGCCTCGCTCCTTGGCGGCGCCCGGCGTCCGCCGTCGCCCGCGCCCGCCTCTCGGAGGCGCACAGTGGTCTGACGTATCCACGGGGGTTCATGGGGGCCACGGCCCCCTTCCCCAAAAGGCCTAGTTTTCGTTTAACTTCCGGTTATTTTTTGGCAAAATCGATTTAAATATTTATTTATGTTCGAATTATGTAATTATTCAAACAATAATATTGTATAGTATCATATCTACAGTACATAAATAATATACAAGTATTAAAAAATATGTTTATTATTGAACAAAAATCATCGATGCCCCCCGTCCCGAAACAAAAGTGATCGGCTGGATCTGCCGCTGTACAGTGGTCTGGCAAGTAGTGGTGCGACATCGAAACTAAACATTGATGATTTTAAACAGCGATGCTAAAAATTAAAACATCAGTGTTAATAAAACATCTTCCCAAAAGTATCGATGTTGTTAAACATCGATACCGATTTAAAACCGAATAAGTAATCATTGACGTTCGCGTGGGGAGGAGATAATTTGAATATGGTCTTGTTTATTCATTTCCAATGGGGTTTTTTGTAACAAAACAAAGCCAAAAAATCATCAGGATAATTTCAAAGCTTTCATTATCTTATTCGTGACTTCAGAAATAAAATATAGGCTTCTTGGTGTGAGTGGGGTAATTTACATGATGCCTCAAAGACATTTTCAATTTTTTTCTCAAAAATTCCTCCACATTTTCGGACTATTTTTTAATCGGTTTACGCTTATAAAAATGGCTTAAATCCGATTTTCATTGGCTAGTTTAATTTTTGAAACTTGTGAAAGTTTCGTATTTTTTGTCGTCTTCCTACAACTACATATTTTAAGATAGAGGGTTTTTTCGTAAAAAAAAGTTAGCTCTCAAAAACGGCTCAGTTTTATTCTTTAATTTTATATTCGATACCGCGAAGAACGATTATAAAATTGGCGCAAGTCCGATATGCAGTAAATTCTGAATTTTCGAAAACTGCGGAAGATACAAATAATGCGGGAAGGTGTGTGGTGTTTTAGCACCGCTAGTTTTCAACTCCTGATTGTTGGGCGACAACAGCCGTTTCCACTGCAGCGTCTCTGACCGAAAGTGTAGGGTTCGAGTCCCGACGGTGGCCAATTGTCGACACTAACTGTACAGCTGGATCGAAATCAACTACTGACAGTAGAATTCTAGCGGCCGTCTGCTCTGATCGGTAGATTGTCATGGTTTCTCCGATCAGTACTAGGTGAATGCTGGGGCATGGACCATGGGTGATCTTTGATTCCTCATCTTCGTCCCCTCCTCTCTCCTTACGTACACTCACACACACACACACACACACACACACACACACACACACACACACACATTTATGTGTACTACCACACATCTCGGAATCTTAGGGCTTATCCCGGCTGGGACGGTGTCGGCTGAAATGTATCTACCCATCTTCATTGTGTACCATCATCTTCTCGAATCACGTCGTCATAATTCAATTTTTGCTCTCCAGGAATTCCAAGCACGCCCACTGCGCGCCGGGGCAGTCGCTTGCTGACCTCCACCTTGCGGTGGCAGCTTGGGAAGCAAATACGGCTGATTCGCCATTTCGTCTGAACATCGCCTTGTCCTCTTGATTTACGTCCGCTGTCGTACGTGTTACGAGCGCTATAAGGACGCTCTTTCTATTGGCACAAAGATTTCACTTGGTGACCGGATGCCTAGTTCCGAAGCAAATAACCGAAATGATGTCACCTGGTTACCTTCAATAAGCATCATTTACACTGAAAATGGACTGCGCACTGATACATTGGTTATTCCCTTTCTCTGTTGCTTACATATTGTGGCTCACTGTTGCTAGGATCTCTTGGAACTCTCAGCACTGCTAAAGATATGCTCTCCATTTCGGAAGGACCCATTTTGGAAAGAGTAGTAAATTCATCCAGTCCTAGAGAAGGAAAGGCGCTAATAATATGTTTAAATTATGTTTACTTCGGTATTACTATTTTTTCTGTATTGCAGAAGAATACGAAGTCCCTGGGCCCGTATCTTCGAGGTCTCTTCCGTCCATTCAATGCATGTCGAAATATAATAAACATCCATCCTGGAAAAAACTTATTACATGAAATCTCTCATTCAATAAAGCTTCATACTTTCATATAATGAGCATGCGCTGTCGATTTTGCTACTGATCTAGTGACATTTTGTGTTTTATGACAACAATACGATGAAAACGGTATGGAGTTACCTAGTAAATGCATTGATTTCGTTGGTTTTTACTCACCTAAGACGCCAGATGATTGAGATAAATAACGTGTAACGAAAATATAACAGTTGCAACGTGGCTCAAATTATATAAACTTTTTATTGAAATACATCGTTCTACAGTAAATGGAAAGCAAACGTTTCGAAACTAGCCTCCATGAGAATATTTTACAATAACGTTGTTTTTTTTATTTCACACTGAATTTAGTTAAAAGAACTGTTTGGCTACACTTGTATTCCAATCTTTATGAAATGATGTACACGTGATCTTCAAAACAAGAGAAAAGTTACTGTGTTCATGAGATTTATCATAAAAATTACCTATATCCCCTCTTTCCTAAATCATAGAACAAAATTTATTAATAAATATTTTAACTTATTACAGAAATCTGAAGTTGGGAAAACATTTATTCCCGAAATATTGTTAAACATGCTGCCAAAACGTTCATGTAGTGAAAGCCTTTAAATGTAAATAAAATGTCATGTTAAGTTTATTGTTCTTCTGTCAAAGTTAATAATTGTCTTAAATTGATGGTCAGAGAAAAATGATAACAATACATATATTTGCCCATCACAACGATGTTAGTGGCAAAGATAATTGTAGCAAACATGGTAGGGCGGAGCTGGACTGAGTGAAGAGGGACAGGATGGATCTCGGTAGGTAGGTTGGGGTAGTTTGAAATCCGGCGGATTGGGGTAGATTCAGAGTAGGGTAGATGAGGACGCATCAGGCAGGGTAGGTCGCGGATAAGCTATAGAGAGATTCTTTCCTTTTCTCCTAATGTATGTTTATGTTTAATAAATACCCCAGGCAACGCAGGTACTTCAGCTTTTTTTTATAGTCGCTTTTTTAACTGTTTGGTCATAACGACCACTGTGATTTTTAACATTGGGCTTACTGTAAGGGGAACACATAACGAGAACATGAACACACACACATCTATGTCTCGGGCGGGATTCGAACCCGCTACCCTTCTAGCTGAGGCAGCCACTGCCCTTCAGCCTTAGCGACTTTGGCTATCCATGTTGGCATACTTGCTTGTTTGCTCTTGAAATTTAGAATTCGAACGAGTAAATGAAAAACCCATTAATGTGTATGCATTTCTATTACGTCAATTGTTTTTATTCAGTATGTACTATTGATAAGTTTTTTTTCTCTTCCTTACATTGTGCCGGTTGAATGTTGTTTAACTTGACGCAAAAAACAATATTTTCCTGATTTTAAAATAATGCCGCCCGCTTAACCTGTTTTTTAAACAGTCCACAAGCCCCAAATTACTGGGAATTTTCTCACTTTCAGTGTAAATGTCACCGACATGTCGTCTGGTCGAGCCATATGGCGTCCCTCACGTACGTAACATGTAAGGAAAGTTGAATGACCGAACATGGAAGTGGAGGCAGTTTCCTCTGTCCAGTGTGTCCGGTAATCGACTGCCTCACAAGGGAAGGGGGGGGAGAGGAGAGGCGACAGCGCACACATACTAATCATCAACCATAAAGCAGCCGACAGGAAACTTTCACTACACCCGATGACTCGAATGTTCGAATAATTGAAAGCGTTTGATTTATTTCATAATTGTGGTTTTCCTGTATATAGGAAAGTTAAAGATAAACCAATCTTCAAATATCGCATTTACATTCCACACAAACGAAAAAACTCAGAAGATTGATAAGACGATATTATGTGTAATTGAATGCACCGCTGAATGTTGGGCCTCTGGGGTGTCTGAGCAGTAAAAAAATCATGTTTCGCCTACTTAGTATAGTAAAAGATTAGGGTTAAGAATTCGAAAGCCCAAGAAAATGTTCCTCCTCCTACAAAAACAAGAATCCGCCACAGACTTCCCAAGGACACGTTTCGTCCATTTTAAACCACTAAACCCAATACTCTTACAGTCCTACTCTCTCGAATAACTCAAAAAAAATAGATAAATTCTGTTGTGCTGGATGGTTGAAGAGGATCCTAAACATGACGCCCAACTCTATGTAAAAATAGAATGTAGGAAACTGTACGAAGTATTGCTAATGTTGATATGACTGATGTGTACAGTGATTAATCCATTGCACCCTTGAAAAAATCTCCAGATGGCTAGCTCAGCGACCGGCTAGTTACGTTTACGCAAATCACATGTCACTGTTGGTTCCTGGCAGTACAGGCGTGGAAGAGGGTCTAAACAAAGACTGGTAACTTGCGTATCTTGTTCTTCTGCTGCATTCTTGAGCATCACGACCGGCTGACTTTAGCTCGTAACTAGCATTGCCCCTGTCTCTGCAGCGACTCTGACCGGGATGGCTTAGGGTTCGAATCCCGACGAACGCGGATTTTCGACTCTAGCTGCATAGCTGGGTCGAATTCAGCTGCTGTCTGGAGGAGAATTCTAGCTGTCGGCTGCTCCGTTCGGTAGTTTTCTGTGCTTTCTCCGATCGATACCCAACGAATACCGGAGCGGTACCTGACTAAAGGGCCATAGTTCTCCCGCGATCTTCCCTTCGTTTTACTTGTTCTATCCTCTCCACTTACTCGTACACACTACAACAGCACACATGACGGGAGATCAGTCAAGAGCGTAGGTATTGTCTCGGCTGGGGGCGGTGCCCCGCTGGTGGAGGTACCTGGAGTGTGAAACCCCCTTTTTCCTTGTCCTATCGCCTCCTCTTAAAGACACTTACACGAACATACACTACATTTCCACACATGCCGGGAGACCGGTCGGGAGCTTAGAGCTTGCCCCGATTGGGGCTGTGTCCCGCTGGTGGGAGATACCTGATAGGGAAGAACCCCGCTAGCCGACGCTAGGTTGGCGCCGGATCTCGCCATCCAACGGGGGAAGACCACCGCCATGTTCCGAGCAAAAATTATGTACTACACTTACGGGACTAATGACCATAATAGTTGGCGCGCCCGGAATCACTAACAATCAATCAATCCGACGTGTAGGTCGACGTCGGAGCTCACCATCTAGTGGGGTCGATAACCACTATCTTCCGCGATAAAAACATTAAAGACAATAACTGAACTAATGACACTAGTAGTTGACGTATCCCATCTTGAGCTTCGCTGTACCGGTAGCGGTAGCTCAGTGCATCAACTGATGTCACTGCAGCGCCTCTAACCGGGAGGTCCTAGGTTCGAGTCCTAACGGCGGCAGGATTTTCGACACTAGCTTTTCAGCTAGGTCGAATTCAGCTGCTGTCTGGAGGAGAATTCTAGCGGCCGGCTGCTCTGATCGGTAGTTTTCCGTGGTTTCTCCGATCAACACCAGGCGAATGCCGGAGCAGTAACCTACCAAACGGGCCACGGACCGCGCGCGATCTGTCCTTCCTCTTCCTTGTCCTATCCTCTCCCCTTGCACACACACTTACACTAACATGCACTACACTACCACATATTCCGGGAGACCGGTCGGGAGCTTAGAGCTTGTCCCGACTGGGGCGGTGCCCCGTTGGTGGGAGAGTCCTGGTTAGGGGGAAACCCCATAAGCCGACGGTAGGTCGGCGCCGGATCTCGCCATCCAGCGGGGGAAGTTCACCGCCATCTCCCGAGAAAAAAACATGCACTACACTAACGAGACTAATGGCCAGAGCAGTTGACGCGCCCGGAAACACGAAAAAATCAATCAATCAATCAATCATGCTTCGCTGCGCGGTACCACACCACGCTGCCCTTGCCGGCGCTGTCTGGGGGCGTGGCGTGGGCGCTGACGGAGGCGCACGAGAGGAAACGACAGCGGCGTCGCACAGTGCTCCGAAAGGGGTTCAAACTCCCCAACGCCACCTGTATTATTTTTATTTTATTTTCTTAACACAACCTCAAAATATTGTTTTTAATAAATTGTCTAATGATAATATACGTTTTCACCGGTTTCTATTTTTCATTTTTCAACAAAACCACTAAATATTGAATGTCATTAAATTCTATATCTAGTGATGATAATATAAGTTTTGAAACACCTATTTTCTTTGCAGTAATTTTCAAATTGTGTTCGTGAAACATTAAGCTTTTTTTTCTTATAATTTATGTTGCCAGTAGTTAGAAAAGAGAGGAGTTTGGAAAGAGGTCGGAGCGAATGATATGAGTGAAAATAAATTTAATTAGTTAAAAATATTATTTATTAATTATTTTCTGTTTCTAGGTATTTTAAGTTTCTAGAAGTCATATTTATTGATACAAATAATTGTTTTCCAAACAAATTGCCCTATTCGCGAGTTCTGGATCTGTTCAGATTAGTGCGACGGTGAAGGTGACATCACTTCTCGCATAGAGCTCTGAATCCATACAACGCGTTGTTCCATCTGCTGTTGGCAGTAATTCCATCTGCTAATGCTCTTTGGGTTCCCGGAATTTTCCATGAAAATTTATTTTTCTTTTTTAATAATTATTTAATAACATACCGACCTGGATGGCTGAGGTGAGCGTGAGCCGACTGAACGCTTCGGTCCAAACGGTCGCGGATTCGAGTCCCGCCTTGGGCATGGTTGTAGGTCCCTTGTCTCTCATGTACGTGATGTCGCGGAGGACCTCGCGGTTTGTTGACCCCAGATCAGAGTAGCCCGCAAGTGTGTTGGGGTCTAGCGTGTGGTCGAATATGCGTCCCATCAGGTCGCAAAGGGTAACCGGCTGTCGGCTGGATAAAAGCCCTAGAAAAATTTAATAACGTAATGGCGCGTAGGGCAGTTGAAAAACTCACCGCTGCGAGCAGTGGCTGGGCGGGACTGATGGCGGAGATCAGCGCTTGGACAACGGACGGAGCATCCGGAGGCGCGGATGCAGGACGTTACAGGTGAGCGGGCGCCCGCCATGCCAGTGCCGGCGCACCCCCTCCTCTCCGCGCCCCATCACGCCACCCCAACCGCCGTGGGGCGGCCGCCGCGAAGTAATAAAGACAGTCGACTCCGTTTTTGTTTTTTTCGTTTTTTTCTTTTTTGTTATTTTAAGTCGCATCAACAATAGTGGTCATTGGCGACCACTATTTAAGTTAACGTAATGGTAGCTGTGAAGATGAAACGAAATGGTGATAAGGGGTGAAAGGACGAACACAAATGCAAGCATGCCCGAGGCGGGACTCGAGCCCGCGGCCCTTCGGTCTGAGATTGCTACGACACTACTGCCTTAGAGATCTCGGTAGAAACTGGAAATCTAAGAACACAAATAACGTTTTTATTTTTATTCTTCTTTCAGTTTTGTGTTAAAAACAGTTGAAAACTGTGTGTTACGTGCTAATAGTAGTGCGTAGAAATTTAAGAACACAAAGACCGTTTTTATTTTTATTCCTCATTCTGTTTTATGTAAAAAAAAAACAGTTGAAATCTATGTGTTACGTGTTACGGAGAGAAGTGAATTCGGTGCACGTTTTCTTAATACTGGGATTCCTACCTTAACCATATACAAGTTGAATTCTGAATACAGAAATAAATGAGCGTTTTTGGCAAGAATTGCTAACAAAATATTCGCTCCGATGTAATAAAATCTAATTTCAAGGGTAAATCAGCTATAAATTTGGGCTCGTTTCCCTCATCATGTCCTTTGTGAAGGAATATTGTTTCCTGCCGCGACAACGTGGAGAACGATAATTTGAATAACCATATGTCCCACTGAATTCTAACCTGGTAGAGAAAAACTCCGGTAGTCGACGGTAGGTCGGTGCTGGATCTCGCCAGCCAGTGGGGGAAGATCACCACCACCTCCTGATGAAAAACATGCACTACATTTACGGGACTAATGACCTCGATAGTTGGCGCGCCCGGAATCACTAATCAATCAATCTCTGAATTCCAGAAGACGCGAAGAAGAGTTGATTGTTTCTCCCCGGGCGCGTAGTCGACGGTAGGTCGGCGCCGGATCTCGCCTTTTAATACGGGAAGATCACCGCCACCTCCCGATGAGAAACATGCACTACACTTAGGGACTAGTGACCTCATTAGTTGACGCGCCCGGAATCATCAATCAATCAATCAATCGCTGAATTCTAGAAAACGCGAAGAAGAGTTGATTGTTTTTCCCCGTGCGAGCAGTCGACGGTAGGTCGGCGCCGAATCTCGCTATCCAGTGGAGAAAGATCACCGCCACCTCCCGATGAGAAACATGCACTACACTTACGGACTAGTGACCTCATTAGTTGACGCGCCCGGAATCATCAATCAATCAATCAATCACTGAATTCTAGAAGACGCGAAGAAGAGTTGATTTTTTCCCCGTGCGCGCAGTCCACGGTAGGTCGGCACCGGATCTCGCCATTCAGTGGGGGAAGATCACCACCACCTCCCGATGAGAAACATGCACTACACTTACGGACTAGTGACCTCATTAGTTGACGCGCCCGGAATCACTAATCAATCAATCAATCACTGAATTGTAGAAGACGCGAAGAAGAGTTGATTGTTTTTCCCCGTGCGCGCAGTCGACGGTAGGTCGGCGCCGGATCTCGCCATTCAGTGGGGGAAGATCACCGCCACCTCCCGATGAGAAACATACACTAAACTTACGGAACTAGTGACCTCAGTAGCTGACACGCCCGGAATCACTAATCAATCAATCAATCGCTGAATTCTAGAAAACGCGAAGAAGAGTTGATTGTTTTTCCCCGTGCGCGCAGTCGACGGTAGGTCGGCGCCGGATCTCGCCATCCAGTGGGGGAAGATCACCACCACCTCCCGATGAGAAACATGCACTAAACTTACGGAACTAGTGACCTCAGTAGTTGACGCGCCCGGAATCACTAATCAATCAATCAATCACTGAATTGTAGAAGACGCGAAGAAGAGTTGATTGTTTTTCCCCGTGCGCGCAGTCGACGGTAGGTCGGCGCCGGATCTCGCCATTCAGTGGGGGAAGATCACCGCCACCTCCTGATGAGAAACATACACTAAACTTACGGAACTAGTGACCTCAGTAGCTGACGCGCCCGGAATCACTAATCAATCAATCGCTGAATTCTAGAAAACGCGAAGAAGAGTTGATTGTTTTTCCCCGTGCGCGCAGTCGACGGTAGGTCGGCGCCGGATCTCGCCATCCAGTGGGGGAAGATCACCACCTCCTCCCGATGAGAAACATGCACTAAACTTACGGAACTAGTGACCCCAGTAGCTGACGCGCGCGGAATCGTCAATCAATCACTGAATTGTAGAAGACGCGAAGAAGAGTTGATTGTTTCTCCCCGTGCGCGCGTCTGGGTTCGGCTGAGACCAGCGTGTGGCGTCGGCCTGGCCTCGGCGCCCGCACGCGATCCCAAGGGGGAGGAGTTCAAGTACCTCCGGCAGCTGCGTCATCTGTGCGCGGCGCCGCTGCGGATGCGCCCGCGCTCTTACGCAAGCATTCGCGGATCCGGAGCGGATGCCGCGGGGGTATTGTTCGCGCTTCCGGAGGATTTGTTTCCGTTCTGCGGGTTGGCTGAATGCGCGCAAGAAGGCTGGACTTAGCACTTTTGATGAGTGTCATCCTCGGTTTTTTGAGGGAAGATGTTGGGGATGCTTTTCGCCTTCGTGTTCGTTCGTTTCCCTGGGCAGGTGATCACAATGGGGGTTTCCCATTGCATTGTTACTTGCTGTACGAAAAATCGTAGGTTTAACGAAAAATTAGTATGTGTTGTAATTAGTATTGACATGTAGGGTCGGATTTATCTGAATTTTGCCTGCTAGGGGCATTCCCAGCCCTGGATTCAGATTTTTAAAAGATTATTATCCACGGCTAGGGGTAAGGGAGACATGGCGAGCATCACTTATTCCCTTCACCGTACCTACCTTACGTGGCCTACCTGAGTTATCTTTCGTCACAGAGCTATAGATAATTGTAGCAAACGAGGTGGGAGGGGGTAGTAGATGGGTAGAGGGGGGAATAGGGCGGAGGTGGACGGGGCAGAGTGAAAAGGGGGTGGATCTCGGTACGTAGGGTGGAGCAGGGTGAAATCGGCCAGATCGGGGTAGATTCAGAGTAGGGTAGGGTAGGGCGGGGATAAGTTAGAGATAGATTCTTTCCTTTCCTGCTAATTTCCTTTTGTCCTGATAAATATTTCTAATAGACGATATCTATTAGAAAGCTATTTTGCCCCGGTAGGGAATCGAACAAGGGATCGCCTCACAGAAAGCTAGCACTCTATCCATCAGTCACTCGAGGAGCTAAGTATTAGTACATGATAAGTGAATGATTGTAGATGGGATGTGTCGTTTTGAGAAGCCATAGCACAACCACTAGGTGAAATCATCCTTGCGTTACGCAGGATTCGATCGTGCAGCATTCGGACCCGTGCAATTGAACGAAGCTCCAAACAACTGCGTCGATCCTGTAGATAATTGACCCTTTTCCCTCTGCCCCGATTCCGACTCAGATATATAGTGTCAAAAATTCGCCACCGTCGAGACTCGAACCCTAGGACCTTCCGGTTAGTGTCACTGCAGATCAGTGTCACTGCTGGTTTCGAGCTAAATTCAGTCGGCCCTTAAGATGAAAGTGGAGAGTATAAGGGGAAGACAGGATCATGTGGGGCCTGTGACCCATTGTTTAATGTATTGCTCCTGCATCGACCTGGAATCGTTCTAAGAAAGCATAAAACAACCGCACATGGAAACCGAGTGTGTATTCGCTTCCAGAGAGTGGAATTGTCCGGCCCGGCCATTTAACTGGTGTGGAAACTCCATCACCGCCGGGACTTGATCCTAAGTTCATCGATCTACAAGCTTCGAGCAACGAGCTCTTAATGCTCTACCTAACCCAGTATCGTTTTATTTTGTACTTGATCGGTTTTCCTCCTTATTAAATAATGTTGCAAATTGGATTCGGAACGTAGTACCTTCATTTAAACGTAGCTTCATTCTCGTTTGTACCTGTTCATATCTTCCGTAGCGTGTAATTTAATTTCGTCGTAGTCGTTCACACCTTATTTCGCTGAGTACTCGCAACTACTTAGGAGTCGTCCATAAATTACGAAACGGTAAAGAGGAGTGAGGGGGTTTGAGGGAACGTTACACTGCGTTACATAGGGGTAGGGGATGGTAGCTTGAAGTTACGTAACCTTAATCTTTTTTTTTTTAATGTTACCGTGGTGAAATAATTCCTTTCATTCAGCCACAAATTAACTCATTAAAATATTAACGAATTAAATTTAAAAAATATTTAAATAAATTAAAGAAATTGGTGTAATTGTTACAATGAATGGAAATTTTTTCATCAAAGATGTTGATTGAATCTGTTAGATTATGATGAAAATATTCGAAACTGATCTGTAGTATATTCTAGAATCCAATTAAATTTGCACAGTAGTCTCTCGTGCATGCAACATTCCCGATGGCAGGTGCACGGCTTGTCATCGAAAATTGTATGGGCTATGCATCCTTCCTTCACTCAAAAATTGTTTCCAATCTTATTCTTAGGTACGGTCAGCATCATCAACTAACTCTTACTTTAATTAACATACATTTTAATAAACAACACAAATAAAATTAATACATATTATTTTTACTGTTAAATAATATACTTTTACTTACTTAAATGGGGAGAGAGTGTTGTCGTAAGCGTTCCGTAATTATTTACGGGGGTGTTCAAGCGGGCGTTACAAGTGCGTTACAGGGAGGGAGAGTATATTCAAAATACTCGAAATTTGCGTTACGTAATTTATGGACGGCTCCTTACTTCATTTACGTATTCAGTGTGCGTGTCACCTGCCGGGCTGTTAAAGAATATTCCTCGCTGGCCCAATGCACTATTGACGCGGGGCGCAAGACCCCTTAATGGGCAGTGCCCACTCGTGCGGCGCGGAGACTGGATATGTGCCAGCATAACCAGTTCCCGTAACTGGAGGGCGGCGCGGCTTAATGAATGTAGGCTAGTGGCTCTCGCGGTTCGGACACCACGCCGTGCAGCGACGCGCCACGAGGGCGTATAATTGTGTTGAAACGACGTAAGTTATGGGCGTTGAGAAGTGATATCTAAGAAATAAATATATCGTTGGTACTGGCGAGGCTTGTCTCCCCTAGTCGTGAAAGCTACTGCCGTTGTAAAACTTGTAAAATAGGTATTCGAATAGGACGCTTTTCCTTTTTGAAAGACGTTCAGCAGTTACACGAAACTTGTTAACGTTTTATGTTGCGACTTTAAATTTGTGCTTAATGTGTTGATGTATTTCCTCTTTGGCTTTCATTATAGTTAGTACTTTTGTTAGATTAATTATACATGCGACGATGTGAAAACATAACTTATTCGAAGATATGAAGAATCATCTGTATACAGTTCAAAATTTTCTAACGTTCTTTTTTATGTATTCGTTAATACGATACATGTACCAAAGATTTATGGTCATATCTTGAAATGGGTGAATTATTTTAGTGGATAAGTGATTACGATGATGTGATATGAACGAGATATGATAAAATTACGATTACTGAGCAATGATGAAATGAGGGACAGGGTAGGAAATGAAATGAGGGGCAAGGAGAGAACCTCGAGAAAATCTGCTGTTTACCCGTTTTGTCGAAAGTAAATTCGTCGAACGAAGATGAAAGGCGAGCATTCTGAACGCTACGTCATATATCACATCTCTTTCAAGCAATAGATTTAAAAAATGGCCAACAAAAACGAATAACTGTACTGATTTTTATTTCTAACCTTTGGAGTTCTAAAGTATTTTTCATTGTCTACAGGTGTTAATTTTTCGTTTTCGTTTGATTTTTCTTGTGTTGTCTGTAGCATCGTGAAGCGAACTTTTTCGTAGAAATAAAACGTGCATAATATTTAAAATATTAACCTCAAACAACAAAATTATCAGTAGAAATAGAAGTATTTTAGAATTTATATTTTAGATTAGAAGTCGTCGCATTTCTACTTAAGGAGTCACGAAAGCCTTCTTCTTTGATGGGGGAAATGTAATTTATTTTGAAAAAAATGTAACGAAAATAAGTTTGGTAGGCTCTAGGCAGATGTAAACGTCAGGCCTTCTACGTTATTTACAACATTGCTGCCCTCTCCATACACAGAAAGATTAATAACGCATGCTAATCTATATTTCTGCTATGGATACGAGTTCAAGAATATCAATGTAACGTACGTAAAAAGTGTTATTTTCTTTAAAAAGGGTTGACAATTTCACGGTGAACTTCAAGGAATAAAATATGCTGTAGTATCTGACGACACACCTGGTTACTCTGAACGAACAACTCAAAAATCCTTTCGTTATTTAATTAATTATAAAGTAAACGATAAGTTCTTGACACGCAATTCTTTGTTCTAGGATTCTATCTATGATAATTAAATGTCAATGTATTGAATCTTTAGGAATAATTGTACTAAATGTTAGTTATTTCCATTGCGAAGAATCGATTTTTTAACAGCGTAAGTTAGTGCAAAAATAAGGATTTCCTTTACGACTGTTGGTTAAGAGCTACTAAAACCGCTGGGTCTGGCACTCAACAGAAGTAATTTTGGACTCAAAGGATGAGCATGAGGTCACGAACTCCAGGAGTTAAGAGTTCCCCCTCGATCTATTTTGGAGCGTTGTGGATCTGCATTGTGTATTTCCTATACTTTTCAGTGATTTCTATATTTCCTTGCTTTCCACTTTTCTCATATGCTCTGGTTTCAATTTTGTTCGTGCTTTACCGTTTAATCCTCTTATTTATTTCTGAAAAGTAATTATATGTTTTTTACGTTACCTTTCACTATGTCTCTTACGTTAAAACGTATCTTCATTTTTGCTGAAATGCCCTCATGCATTTAGTCATTTTATTATCCTCGTGTTTATTAGCCTAGTGACAGGTTTTCGCAACACACAACTTCTCGCCTCACGGATGTCGGAATTACATCCTCACGCTTTTAATCGTAAACATCGCATAACATTTAAAAATATGTTTTTTAGGATCCAAGATCTTTCTGAGCAAAAATTGGTTAAAAGCATTGAAAACTAAATTAATGGCAATAGGGTTTAGTACAATATGTCTTCTGCATTTCAGTTGTCTAGGAGGAATGGGAGCACTTGCGTATTCAAGGTCACTCATTAGGAATGAGTAGTGACCGAAATGATGTAGTTTCTGCAAGATTCAGGGAGAACTTAATGTGCGTAACGAATTCTGTTTGCAAATGTTGGAAGTAAAGTAGTTCAATGAGCTCTGATGGGTTAATTAATGCACGTAATTTAACTCTTCTGATGATAACCCACGTGACCATAACCTTTTGAAACTGTTATTCACAAGACTTTTGTGTATCAAACTATTCATTTTTTCCACATTGCAAAACAAAATGTCTAGCCATTGGAGGAAATATTACCTTGAAAATAGTATTGATACGATTTATAATCGGACTTCAATGATTGAATTGATCATCAAAGATTTGATTAAACAAATCATTTACCGTCTTCGCTAAGCTTTTTAGAAATAAATAATTTAATTATCAATCGTATTAAAAAATGAAAAGTTTTGTTTCAGTTATCACTGCGGATAAACGACTGATGAAATTTAATAATTACGCAACTTATTCAAAATAAACTTATAAACAAAGCTTAATCTTGAATAGTGTGTAACAATCCTCAAGTGGCATTTGGTTCCCGAATGTATGTACGCGAAATGAAATTAAGTAGCAGAGGCTGCTTCGAACACTGTAACTCCGTCATTCATGGAGACAGCCTGCACTGGAATGTGATGAATAGAGACCGGATTTGTAAATAATTACATATTTTTTTGTCTTTTTACTTACCGCTCTCAAAATTTTAATCTTAGCGAATTGTCGCCGTTGTAGCACAATATCCAACTTTTTCGTTACATATTTTTACCTATTTGGTACTATATTACATATTTTACATATTTCGCTATTTTCTCAACATATTTTTTTATTCTCTCAATTTTCTTACATATTTTTTGTGAAAAGAAGTATTTTTTTTTAAATCATCAATTTTTCCTGTATTATTATTAGGTACTCTTCTCGAGGTACGCTACGTGAACACGTGGTCGAATTTTCTCACAGTCCGGCGCGCCTGCTTCAGTTCTCTCAGTGGTGGGAAGTGCGCGGCAGTGACAGATCATTTTCTACTTTTAGGTGTGAAAAGTGCCGACCTGGATGGCCGAGGTGGCTAAGAGCGAGTACCGACTCAGCGCTTCGGTCCGAAGGGTCGCGGGTTCGAGTTCCGCCTTGGGCATGGCTGTTTGTCCCTCGCCTTTGTGTGTGTTGTCGCGGAGGGTCTCGCGTTCTGCTGACCCCAGATCAGAGGAGCCCGCAAAGTGTTTGTCTAGTGTATGGTCGAATATGCGTCCCTTCGGGACGTAAAGGGCCACCGGCTGTCGGCTGGATACAAGCCCTAGGGGAAAAAAAAGGTGTGAAAAGTAACATTGACGCTGCGTTTGGCAACCTTCAACCTTAATTTCCAAAAAACTTTGGCGATCGCCGTCGTGTAACACTTTGATGACAATATTACATGCTGTAGTGATTGTGTGCTGGTCGTAGATGTCGCCAGTTTGTACGATGTCTTCTATTGCGCCTACTGTGGCTGCTAAACTACATTCTTGGATAATAATTTGTGAAGGTTTTTACTACCGATGGTAAAGTTGTATGGTGCAAAGTGAGCTTTATCTTGTGATTTCCAAATTAATTTTAAAAGGTTTGCATTGTTGAATTTTGAATTTGAATTTTGAATTTCAAAATTCAAAATTTAAGTAGTATATATTTATAGTAGTGTAGGGATCACAGAATTTTGAAAATGTGCACACAATTCACTTTTCCCCATAGCACGTCATACGCAGTTTTTAACTGTTTTTTGACGTAAAATAAATTTAAAAAAATAAGGTTTGCATTGTTTTTAAAGTTGTATAGGATTTTTTTTAATAAAAGTAAGTCCATATTATGCAAATGTGTTTTATAATTAAAGTATTTCAATATTACCTATTATTTCGGACTTAACATATTTTTTACATATTCTTACTGTTTTCATTACACATTTATGTACCTATTTTGACGTTTCTTACTACATATTTTTCCGGTCTCTAGTGATGAATCGTTTGCTGTGTGCGTTCAGACAGCCGGCTCTACGCCGTCGTAAAGCGACGGACGCGTGCTCAAGCTAGACGCAACACGCACGTTCTCGTTTCTGTGTGTCAGTTTATGACACTTAGTTTCCCTCGTAAGAAATCTACAATCTACCTTGCAGACGGCAAAGGCAATAAGAAACTCCTTTACGACCACGACTGAAGTGTTCAAAATGAGAATGAATCAGGTTGGGTGTAAGCCTACTGCATTTGATAAGGCGAACATTGCTTACACTTTTAGTGATTATACTCGTAATCTCAAGTTTCATTTCAGAACACTTGTTGTGTAATCAGGTACTGGATAAATCGATATCATGTGTTAGTATTGGTTTCGATTTAGAGAACTGCTGTACAGTTTCTGTCGATGGGATCATGCATCGTTGTTGCGTAATATAACATATTCTTTATCTACATTTTTTCACGAAATATATATTTTTAATTTCCATAATGGAGCTCATGCAACTTCTTCTCCATTAGCATTTTTTTCTACATAATGTATTTCATGGTATTGTGAAATTTACCTCACTTTCGATGTCGATATTGTTAGTCATACATGATAAGGGCAACGTTAGAAAATAAAATTCACCGACTTTCGCCTTTGTTTCAAGGCGTATTGTTGATTTGAGTTCCCATTCTTAGCCAAGTTGTGTAACAAAAGAATATTTGTTACTCAAGTCGTCTAAAATGCAAGGCAGGAAATGCTAGGCGGGCTTGTTACTTCATTTCGGTCCGCACAATAAAATTGCTGATGATGATAGTCAAGACTGGAAAATATTGGAGATACTTAAATACAAATGTCCTTGAATTACGGTCTCGAAGGACAGGACTATAGTATGGTACTTTACCACACGCAAAAATTTGCTATCTCAGATTGCTGTTGCCGACTAAAATCACTACTGAAAGAGAATAAAAATTTAATAGAAAGCGCCACTCGACTGAACTCATATTTGACTGTGATGTAACAAACGACTTCCTTTCAGTAGCATTCTCTGTTTTAGTACCACTTAGGGATCACTGTTTTAATTATTCAGAGATGTTGCTTTTAAGAAACCACTCCATTGTTTCCAGCCTCGCTTGAGTTGAGTTTCCAACACTTTTAAGAACAGGTAAATTTGTCCCCCTTCCCCCAAAAAAAGAACAAGTAAATGAAAAGAGAAAATATTTTAAATATAATTATTAAAATTATGATCATATTGTTTTACGTTTCATTAAACAAATGAGTTCTAACTTTCTTTTTGCGCATCTTTTTAAGCTCTTTCATTTTGATGCATTGGAATCCTAATAAATACATTCGATATTGGACGATTCTAGATAATCACTGGGAACACAAACCTTGAAGTGTATTCCTGTTATATATAACATGAAATTTATACATGTACCTACAACATGTTCCGCAAAAACTTGTAACTACAGAACCGATTGCTCCAAAAGTTTGCAAAAATACGTCTGAGCGGAGGAGAGAAAACATATGGAAGGGGGTTCCGGCAAGGCGGAACACCGCCATCACCCGGATTATAACATGCACTATACGTACGGGACTATTAACCATAGCCGTTGAGGCTTTTCGAAACACAAAATTATCAGTCAACCAATTAATGTACCATTCAACGATGCCTTTTACCAATCAACGATGCCTGACCACGCAAATTTCACTATGCTCCTTTCTCCATCTAGTAGAGACAGAAGATATCACTCGGGCGACGAAACAGGCGATTTGACTGTAGATCAGTGTATTCTTTTAGACTCCATGATCTTTCCCCGTTGTATGATGGGATATGGCGCCGACTTATCTATCGGCTAACAGGGTTTTCCTCAACCAAGTATCTCCTACCAGCGGAGCACTGCTCCGGTCGGGAAAAGCTCATGTATGTAAGTGTGTGTGTAAGTAAGGGATGAGCATAGGACAAGGAAGGAGAAGGGAAGATCGCGCGCAATCCGTGGCCCGTTTGAAAGGGAACTGCTCCGGCATTCGCCGGGTGTTGACCGGAGCAACCACGTAAAACTACCGATCAGTCCAGCTGGCCGCTACAATTCTCCTCCAGACAGCGACTGAACTCGACCTAGCTGTCGAGCTAGTGTCGAAAATCCTGCCACCGTCAGGTATCGAACCCTAGGACCTCCCGATCAGAGGCACTGCGTTGACATGAGGTGACGTCCTGAACCACCTCTCACTCTTAATTCGTTTTTCTGAAACGCCAGAAAGTATTTTCTTGGCGATGCGGCACGCCGTTACAGTTGCGCGCACAGGGGTTCGGCAGAGGGCGACGAGGGAGCGTGGGAAGATTGAGGCGACGCTCGCGGGGGACGGAGGGGGCGGGGGCGGGGCGGGGGCGGGGCGGGGGCGGGATCGAGGCAGAAGGCGCCGGCAGTCACGGCGGGGGCGCGGACGCAGCAGAAAAACATTACGAAGACGTCGAGGAGCCCAAAAACGTCGAAGAAAAAGTTGGAGCAATCAAGTAAAAGAGGGAATAAGCAAATAATTGAGAACGAATGTGTAAAATGTAAAAGATGTCAGTTTAAGAGGAGATGAAGAATTAAAAGATCAAAAGAAGGAATGCGAGGAGATGCGAGATGCAGTGAGCAAGGAAGTCTGATTTTGAAGCTTGCAACTACAAAATTTATTAGGAGAAAATGTAATTACGCAAAATATTCCTCCTGTTTTGGTTATAGATCTTTAGAATTATTTTATTACTCGAGGAACTCTAAAATTTATTTTGTTTGTTGTTTTGCTTAGAAACATCAGTGGTCAAATATCAATTGGTTTATTATGTAGCTTTTCAAAACGAGATTAGTTTTAGTATCGGTAATACTACACATTATTGATTCAGCAGTATAGTTAACGATAATGATATTTGAAATAAAATATCTGTATTCGTAAGTATCGCAAGGTCCAAAGTGTGAGGCACGATACAAGAAGGTACTTGTTGCGTAACTTCCAACGGTGATGCTAACGCCCACATGATGCATTCTGGGCGAAGATTGAGGTGGGATTTAATTGGCCGCGCAGGCTATTCAATTATTTTCTAATAATATAATACTGAACATCACATTTTGAGTAGTTATTTTTAATATCTATGTGTGTTCGTGGTCTTTCCAAGGAACCACAATATTCTGATTCACTCACGAAACTTACATTTTGGCTGTTATAACCACGTAACGTATCCATTTCTGCGAGGTCTAGGCGCAAAGTCAATTCCTCTAAACTTTATATCTCGGTTGGGGGGCAGGATCCACATACAGCAAGGGACATTGTTGCATCGAAGTATGTCGGGAGGGCGTGATGGGGACGAGTCTTGCGCGGTGGAAAGGTCGGTGGGTGCGGAAAGAGGGGGAGGTTGGGGCTGGCAAGAACGAGTAGGCGTGGACGTATTCGGGAACGGAATCGAAGGTGAATTTGGTGGGGGGCGGTCAACGACTATGGTTATTAATCCCGTAAGTATGGTACGTTCTATAACCCGAAAAAATTGCGGTGTTTCAACCTTGTTGACCATTCTTCCATTTGTGTTCTGTCAATTGCTCAGAAGTTTTCGTGTAAACTTTTGGCACAATCGGTCCAGTACTTTCAATGTTTTTGTGGAACATACGTATATGCATCAATTAACTTTCATAATTATGCATAATAATCGAGGTCTGGGCGGGGAGAGGTCGGGGGCGGTAGCGGAGCCAGGAGCGTGGGCGATGTCGGGCTTGGTGTTGGAGGCAGAGGTCGGTTCGAAGGGGGAGGCAGGGGCGTGGGCGATGCCGGGCTAGGTGTTGGAGACAAAGGTCTGAGCGGGGCGGGACCGATGTTAGGGTTGGAGTTGGAGGCAGTTGTCGGTGCCGAGAAGGGGCGGGGTCGGGGAAGGCGGAGGTAAGCGGTGCAAGCGGACACGAAGGTAGGGGCGTGGGAGATGTCGGGGTTGGTGATGGCGGCTGAGGACTGGGCGGAGAAGGGGTGGGGACGGTGGCAGAGGCAGGGCAAGGGGCGATATCGGGGTTAGTGTTGGAGGCAGAGGTCTTGGAGAGAACGGAGCGGAGGGAGGAGCGTGGTCGTTGTCGGGGTTGCTGTTGGAGGTCTGAGAGGGGGCGGAGGCAGGGGCGTGGACAAAGTCGGGGGTGGAGTTGGAGGCAGTGGTCTGTGCGGAGACGGGGTGGGGTCGGGGATGGCGGAGGCAGGGACGTGGTCGATGGCGGGGTTGGTAACGGCGGGAGAGGTCTGGGCGGGGGTGGATGCAGGGCGGGTGATTTCGGGGTTTGTGTTGGAGGCAGAGGTCACGCCAGGGACGGGGTGGAGGCAGGAGCGTAGATGTCGGGCATGGTGTTGGAGGCAGAGGTCTGGGCACCGGGGGAGGCAGGGGAGTGGGCGCTGTCGGAGTTGGTGTTGGAGGCAGGGGCGTGGGCAAAGTCGGGGTTGGAGTTGGAGGCAGTGGTCTGCGCGAAGAGGGGGCGGGGTCGGGAGTGGAGGAGGCAGACGGTGGAAGCGGACGCGAAGGCAGGGGCGTGGGCGATGGCGAAGTTGGTGACGGCAGGAGACGTCTGGCCGGCGACAGGGCAGGGGCGAGCGGGACGGCGTGGAGCGGAGCGCGGCGCCCGGCGCGGCGGCCGCAAGAAGCGCGGGCGTTGTGCAGGAGGCCTTGTCCGGCGCGCAATCTTCCCAGTTAACGGACTGTGAAGCGTGCTTGAACGCGCCCGGCGGGACGGCGCCGCTCCGCTCCGCGCCTCGACGCCCCGGCGCCCGCCCCGCCCCCGCCCCGCCCCCGCCGGCCGCCTCTTGACGACGGGTGCATCCACAAACGGCCATCGGAGCCATTGAAGCGGCGCCGCCGGAAGTGGCAGGGGGTGGGGAGGGGATGACTGAGGCCACCCGGATGCACTCTGCTTCTTGTCCTCTCGCCCCGGGCCGACTGCAAGCGGCGCAGCGGGGGCGGCGGGGGCGGCGGCGCCTCTCGTCAGTCGTAAACGTCGAGGGCTTACGATTGCCTTTGTTGCTTTCGGCGCTTCGGAAGCCGACGGCTGAGGGATTCACGGCCGGAAATCCCTCGGGGTTGGCGAGCATGCATAAATCGTTTTTCTCTTTAGACCTTCGTTCTGTTCACGTACTACCTACTTACGTATAAGTGATGCAATACTATGCAAGCGACCGGGAGCGGGCAACGACTAAGCAAGAGACCGGGAGAGGTGGCTCAGTGCATCAACTGATGTCACCTACGTTCGAGTTCCGATGGCTGCAGGAATTTGGGCACTAGCTTTTCAGCTAGCTCGAATTCGGTCGCTGTCTGGATGAGAATTCTAGAAGCCGGCTGCTCTTATTGGTAGTTTTCCGTGGTTCTCCGATCAACACCAGGCGAATGCCAGAGCAGTGCCCTAACAAGCGGGCCACGGACCGCGCGCGATCTTTCCTTCTTCTTTCTGGTCCTTTCCTCACCCCGTACTTACACACACTTACACTAACATGCAATACACTAGCACACATGCTGAGAGACCGGTTGGGAACTTACAGCTTGTTCTGGCTGGGGCGGTTCTCCGCTGATAGGAGAAACCTGGTTGGAATAAACCCCGCTAGCCGACGGTAGGTTAGCGCCAGATCTCGCCACTCTGCGGGGAAAGATCACCGCTATCTCCAGAGGGAAAAAGCATGCACTACACGGGACTCGTGACCTCTTTAGTTGACATGCCTGGAATCACTAACAACTAACTAAGCAAGCGAAAAGTTTGGGACGTCCTAAATATATCATTGACTTTTGAATAGTTTTCACGGAACCGTTAGATTACATATAAGCATTAAATTTTTGCCAAGAATTTTTGTGAAAATTATCTGGCGATCCACAAATCAATTTGCCTGTAGTAATCATTAAATTAAATCGAATATGATTGATATTTTGCCACCCTAATAGGCTCTTTTACAGCTATTGACCTCGCGGAGTATTTTAATTTTTGCAATAGTTAACGATGGTGATCCGAAATGATTCATAAAGTGTATCTTGCAATACACGATTCGATAACGTCATGAGCGAGTTTTTTCTCTACCAAGGTGCATCAGAGACATCCACTGAAGGAGTAGGTCGAAATGAGCCATCTTAACAGATCCGGCTGCAATAATTTCAAAGGACGATAGATGGGAGATCAGGAAATCTCACAAACATGCGTTGAAACTGAAATTTTTAACAAATTTTTCAAAAACCGAACACCTTACAGGACCATCCTACTTCTCTGTTAATTGTATCGTAGTGCGTTCGAAATCAATTTAATGGTCTAAATGTAATTTCCAAATTAAGGAGTCTGCATTTCTATTTTAAAAACAAGTTACACCATTAATTGTCACCGCATTTGATTAACTACACGTTGTTCTTTCTCTTCTCCGGATAGTTAAAACATTTAATGACGCTGTCACACCTCCACCGTTGTCCACTTTTTCCTTCCATCCTGACAACGTGAATCATTATTTTCCTGGCTCGTATGCTTTCCTTTATTACAGTTTTTGTTATAGCCATGTAGTCTTGCAGATTTTTTGCGTTCTCATCCCTTTTGTTCCCGTTTTCTACTGCTATTTCCGTGTCATTGTCTGGTTAGTTTAGTGTAATCTACACGCTTGCGAAAATAAATATATTATAATTGATTAGCGCAATTGAACTTGTTGATACTGGAGAATATTAACATCCATACACAATCTATAACCATATAAATGAAACATTAAATATATTTTAAGTTGTGAAACATAATAGGGTCAACATATGTCGGGGCACGAGAAAACGACATTTCTTATAAATTTTAATTTTTTAGTTAAATGAAAAATTGTATTTTAAAAAGGCATATTTTCCCACTAAAAAATGCACAAATTTAGTTTTCATACAGGGTAAACAGAGTTAAGTTTGTTCTTCGCCTCAAATTGACCCCGCTAAAGTTAAAATCCCAAAAAATATCAATTTGTTAGATGTATCACTTTTCTTGTGCAGCGACGATATGTCAGTTGTATTTTTAACGTTTTTGGTAAATTGTAAATATAAACACTCCTCCTTTCCCTGTGAACGAACTAATCATACTCATCCCTTTTCCATTTTGTAATTTAGGTTACTATCAAATACTGGATAATTACAAAGTTTACCTTTTCTGTTTACTTCTAGGAAAAAGTATGGAGACAAAAAATATGATTTGGTTTTTTAAACCGCAAAACAAGAGAAAGAAAAGGACAAGTACTCATGTCCCCGATTTTCGGAAAACCAGAAAAAAACTGAAAATCCAAATCGATTTCCAATCCAGACATTCTTGTTTAATCAATAGCAATCACTTCGATGATCTCATGCGGCAGTCATTGAGATTCTGTATTATTTTTGTGGGAAAGGTAATTTAAAATATTTTTCTAAAATGTTTTAATAAATTTATTTTACGATAATTAATTTAAATAGTTCCTCTTTAAACGAAACTCCTCCTGTCCACGTAAATCAAGGGGTAATCGAAGTAAGCGCAGTTTTACCCGTTCCGTTTGATCCATTCGAGTTAACATGATTCCCTGTAACAAAGTCTCGGCAGGTAGAACTGCAGTTAAGAGTTTGCCTTTATCCGAAAAGTTTGTATCCGAAACATTTATCCGAGTCCAGTCCTCTACAGCGTAGGTAACGGCGTACTGACGCAATAGCAGACACTAAGACCAGCTGGGTAAGGGAGTCTCAGCCAGATGGTCATTGAACTAAGAGCACGAGACTCTCCATTCGGATATGCAATGCTAGGCATCCTTCGAATTGCGTTTAACATCCCTACGATTATCCCTACGCAGTTAGTGTTCGATTTTTCGAAACCCGTCCCCCACCTTAAGCTTGTGGACGTCATGTGTGGACGGTTCCTGCGTCAGATTCCACGCATGTGGCGAAGTCGGAATCCGTGGATGCTGTGCTCGCGGGAGAGGTAACGAGGCATGCCCCCCCCCTTCCATCCAGCTTCGCTGAGCTCGAAGTCTGTGGTGCTGCACTGCAGCTCGCGTTCACAATTGAGAAAAGTGCTGATCCGAGTGCGGTCGTGTACAGGATAGGTAACAACCTGCGCGTGCTATTACAAAGACCAGGATCAGTGGGAAGGGAGCAGGGTAGCCTCAGCTAGAAGGCTGAACTGAGAACATAAGTCCCTCCAGTGTGACATGCATAGCTGGGCGTTCGTGATACAGTTCAACATCTCTACGGTTAATATCCCTTTAGAGTTCGATTTTTCTAAACCTTGCCTCACCGTCTTAAGGTTGTCTTAGGACGTCTTGTGTGGAAATTTCCTATGTCCATAGGCGTGCACCACCTAAAAAAAGGAGAGCAAACTACATTTCTTGGCCCACTTTTCATTGCACCTTTTTACAGCTTATGTCACATTTTCGTAGTAAATAAAAATTATACTACAAGGGGTATTAAATTATAACTTCCGTGATTTCTAATACAAATTCAAATAATTTTATGTAGATTTATTTACAAGGTAGGTAGGCACCATAGAGCATCTTCCCCATTCGCCTAAAATTAAATTCGCTTATTTACTATGCGTATCAGATTCATTTACAAAATCTTGTAATTAAGTATTCTGTTTATTATATTTTTTTAAATTTTACTTATGCATTAAATAATAGTGGTCCCTAATGATGCCTGCTGATTCGCAAGCCTCCTAAATATTTTTTTTTTAAAGTCCTAATTATCCATTTAAAAAGGGGAGTGTTGGGAATTGAAAATATTTAGGGAAATAAAATGATTTTTTACGTACGTCAATTTGAAAATTTTCAGGAGGCCACCTTCTGCGCACGCTTATGACTGTGAGATTCCACACGTGTACTTGTCCTCTGTCTTCCTCTGCGCACGCCTATGGCTGAGGTTCCGCACGTGATGTACTTGCCTGAGAAGTAAACATACGCGAATCTCCCACTTCCATCAGCATGGATAGTGCAGCAGCCTTTGCCAATGTGCAAAGTCCAAGGAAGGTCTTCTTCAGAGCAGGAAACGGCGCATCCTCCCCCAACTAAGACGGATGGGCCGAGGAGCGGGGAGGCTCAGCCGTAAGGTCACTGCACCGAGTACACGAGACGTTCCAACCGGATGAGCAGAGTTAGGCGTCTATGAATTCCTTCGTTGATTGATTAGATTGATTAGTGATTCCGGACGCGTCAACTGCCGAAGTCATTAGTCCCAAAAGTGTAATGCGTGTTTTAATCGCGGGAGGTGGCAGTGATCTTCCCCCGGTAGATGGTAAGATCCGGCGCTGATCAACACGTCGGCTAGCGGGATTTTCCTCAATCAGATATCTCCCATCAGCGAAGCATGTGAGGTAGTGTAGTGCATGTTATTGTAAGGGGTACACGTAAGGGATGTGGATAAGACAATAAAGCGAAGGAAAGATCATGGGCGGTCCGTGGCCCGTTTGTCAGCATATTGCTCCGGTATTCTCCTGGTGTTGATTGGAGAAACCACGGAAAGTTCCCGTTCAGAGCTGCCGGCCGCTAGCATATTCCTCCAGGCAGCAACTGAATTCGACCTAGCTATTCACCTAGTATGGATAATCCTGCATGAGTCGGGACTCGAACCTAGAACCTTCCAGTCAGTCACGCACTGTAGTGACATCAGTTAATGACCTAAGCCACCTCTTCCCGTGCATTCCTTCGTGATGCAGTTAAACACCCCAAACGGTTAAACCTCGTTTAAGAGTCCGAGCTTTCGAAACCTCCCCTCTCATTAAGATTGTGAGCGACTTATGTGAACGACCCCTTCCATCAGATTCTGAGGATGCTGTGGTGGCGTGAGAGGGAACTAAGCGTGCGCCCCCTCGGTGCGGCAGTCGTCGGTGCTTCACTGCAGTTACGAGCACAATTGAGTTGGTTGGTTGGTTGGTGTCAACAGCTTAGGATATTAGTCCCGTAAGTGCAATGCATATTTTTTTCTTCGTGGGAGGGCGGTGATCTTCCCCCGCTGGATGGTGAGATCCGGCGCCGACCTAACGTCGGTTGGCGGGGTTTCCTCCTAACCAGGACTCTCCCACCAGCGGGGCACCGCCCCAGCCCGGACAAGCTCTAAGCTCCCGACCGGTCGTCCGGAATATGTGGTAGTGTAGTGCATGTTAGTGTAAGGTTAAGGAAGAGGAAGGAAAGATCGCGCGCGGTCCGTGGCCCATTTATTAGGGTAGTGCTCCGGCATTCGCCTGGTGTTGATCGGAGAAACTACGGAAAACTACCGATCAGAGCAGCCAACCGCTAGAATTCTCCTCCAGACAGCGACTGAATTCGACGTAGCTGAAAATCTAGTGTCGAAAATCCTGACGCCGTCAGGACTCGAACCTAGGACCTCCCGGTCAGAGGCGCTGCAGTGACATTAGTTGATGCCCTGAGCCACCGCTCCCGGTGCGCAATTGAGCAAAGTGCTGATCCGAGCGCAGTCGTCTACTTTGACGTGCCCCCGCCCGAACAAAGAGTTGCACCGGATGCGCGGGGAAGGGGCAGACTGCCAGAAGGCTGCTGAACTAAGAACAGGAGCAGCTCCCACCAGAGGTGCAAAGCTCGGCGTCATTTTCATGATACGATTAAACACATCTAAGATTAAGGCCCTGTTTCCATTTTCCTGAACCTGCCTTCCTTAACCCTGCGGTACATGTGCTAGTAAAAGTTATTCGAGTACACGCGGGGATCTTTCAGATGCATCGTTTCAATTTTAACTTACCTTGCTTCACAAACTGAGTATTGGGTTTCTCAAACTGAGTTTCAGGCACATTAAACACATTCAAGCGCACATTGAACACATTTACTAACATCGGAACTTTAATACTTTATTGAACTACAGTATTTATCAATAATAACAAGATATAAATTAAAAATTTGCTTCTGTTGTAAATAGTACTTCACATTCTGGCTACACGTAGTGATGTTGCAACACCCTATTGGATTCTGCCTTCCCTGTCAATGTTTCGTTCGTGACCTTGACAGGCACTTAAGAAAAATCGAAGTAATATGTCGTCGGAAGAACAACTCGGTCATCTGAGAGATCGACCACGTTTGCCGCATCGTTAAGCCCTTTTATAGACCAAAAAATCCGACTCCTTTATGTGGATGACCCACATGTCAAATTCCGCCTGTACTGTGCTGGCGTGGGAGGGAATCAGGCGCGCTCCCCATCCTATTCCCACCAGTTCCGCAGACATTGCTCCACTGCAGTTCGTACACACGCACTCTCTCCCTCTCTCACACAAACACACACAGTCTCTCTCATACACACATACTCACAAACATTCTCACACATATTCTCTCTCTCACACACACACACACAAACACTCACACACACACAAACACTCACACACAAACACTCACACACAAACACTCACACACAAACACTCACACACAAACACTCACACACAAACACTCTCACACACACTCTCACGCACTCTCACACATTTTCTCTCTCATACACACTCACACACACTCTTTCACTCACATTCTCACACACAATCTCTCACTCACACTCTCACACACACTCTCATCCTCTCACACACTCTCATACACTCACACACACACTCACACTCTCTCCACACACTCACACTCTCACACACACTCTCACACACACACTATCTCCACACACTCTCACACTCACACACACTCACACTATCTCCACACACTCTCACACTCACACTCTCACTCATACTCTCACACACACACACTCACACATAGTCACACACAAACCCTCTGACACACGAACTCTCTCTCTCACGCACACTCCCTCTCTCTCTCACGCACACTCCCTCTCTCTCTCACGCACACTCCCTCTCTCTCACGCACACTCCCTCTCTCTCACGCACACTCCCTCCCCCCTCTCTCTCTCCACACACACACACACAGACAAACACCTACCCACATGCACACTCGCGTTCGCAAATGAGCAAAGTGCTGCTTCGGCGCCTCCGCGCGGCCGGTCGCGTCTCCTCGCGTGGCTTTCTCCTCTTTTGTGCCCCGTCAGCTGCTGCGGCGCGGCCCGTATCTCCAGCCCGCTGCGCCGCGCCGCGCCGCGCCGCTTCCTGCTCCGCTCGCGAGCAAATGCTCCATTGTGCTCCGGCGCACCGCGGAGCAGAACGGCGCTAAGCGGCGCCTCAGACAAGAAACTCCTCCGCTGCTCCTCGCCGCTTTCTCGGCCCGCTCGCCTCTGCCACAAAAGTGGACGTGATTCTCGCCAATACACGGAATAATGAGGTTTTTTGGAACTTCGTTTGAAAGAAGTGTTCGTATTTTCCTTTCAATGGGACATTGGGTGGAGTCATAGTGTCGGCGACTTAGTGTAATTTTTCGTACGCTGCTTCAGTTCAATTGGTGCCCGCTGGGACTGGAGTTCAAATCTATGTGAAATTCGTTTTGGACGAAACGGGTTTTCGACAGTTTTTCTTGGGATTCTTCCGTTTCCTTTGTATCTCATTCCACTATTGATTCATCGTCATTCGTATAATATCTTCATAACCATGTATACATCTTATCATTCACACATTCCAGGCATGCCCATCTGGGGTAGGTATTACGGGATAGGTATTACCCTCTTACGTTGTCAATTTACAGGATGTACAATCATAACACAAATAATTGCACATAAATGCCTTGAAGATAATAATTAAGATTCTCGTAAATATCTAGATTTTTAATAATCAAAGACAATTCCACTTAGAATATCTGAGTTTCTAATTTTTGCTGTACTGCAGTGGTTACAATATGCTGTTTTTTAAAAACTGGCCATAACATTTCTCCAATGCGTCGGATCTCGCCATTCAGCGGAGCAAGATCACCGCTACCTCTCGCGATAAAAACATCGCTACATTTACGGGACTAATGACCTTAGCAGTTGACGCATCCGTAATCACTAATCAATCAATTATTATATGTTTTGTTGTATTATATCAGAAAACAATTATCAAGTGTATTAAGACTTTTTATAATCAGTTGTATTTTTTAGTGTACTGATCTGGACCCGGTTCATATTCGGCTCTTGATCCATTCTCCTCTTGATCATCATTGATCCCCATTTAAAATTTCATCGGCCCCCAGGGGGGCGATACCAACCCCATTACGATCCCTCGCCTATTTCATAGCGGTTGAGGCAGGAGATGAAAATGAAGGATTGTGCTCGGTCAGTGCCCTGTTGTGTAAGGTTCTGTACCAGCGTCCGTCTGGAATTGACGGGAGCAAGTCACGGAAACGACCGATTGTCCTCCGTGTCTCAAAATTTCCACCATCGTGACTCAAGCCGCCCGACCAAGGAAGATTCATTAGCACGCGCTGACGTACACAGTAATTTATTCATAATTATAGTAAACGCATAATAATTGATTTGGAACACTCAATACAGAGACGGATTTCCTGTCTAAATATTTTGCTTTTGCCCTTACTTATTTCTTAAATCCTCTATTTTTAGTGATTTTTGGGGTTGCTTACAAATATGCCTTCGTAGGATAAGAAATAATTAACCACACGCTTCAACTATCTCCTGAATTGTGTAAGTATTTCTGAAAGGTACGGGATGTTGATGTGAATGACTTAATTAGAATGCGGAGTTATATTTTTCTCAGAAATGTTATCTTCTCTTTACATCCAAACAGGGACATCCATGAAGAATCCACGGGAATGGCGGATGAAATGTGAACCTTATTCGTGCGATTAAGTATCAGATAACCGACCGGTCCCAGCATGAGAACTGAGATACCGATATTAATTATTTTTTAGACTGCCACTAGTAACAGTGCATGCATTAGTTTCAGGGCATGAAAAGCGTGCTAAATTTTCAATTTTTAGCACTAGTGTAAAAAATGAGACGATGCTCAAATGTTCAGATAAAACTGTGAATGCAACAGAAACAATGGTTTCGTCTGATCAGATTTGAACAGATTTTGGTGTAACATGGAATCCAATTAAGTGATTTGTATGCTATTTGAATTAAAATAAAAGGAAATCCAGTAAGGTTGTCTAAAAAATAGTGCATGACATACGTGGTAAAACTGATTTTATTTTGCTCGTAGAATTTCCTACTCGAAAAATAAAATGCCACGTTCACCACTCGTAAGAAAAATAACTATTTTCACACCGGAAATCAATGACACGCTAAAAAATAACTGGAAAACAAAATAAATAAAACAAGATTTGAAACGACAACCTCAGTGAGGAAACAGATTGGTCGTGTTTCCGTGCGGTCGGGTGCGTTCACAACGAGCGTGCGGAAGTTACGCACCCGCTGCCAAGCAAAACACGCGAGGCGGATGGTCTGACCGTGTCAATATACAAGATCCATAATCACAACACAAAGGATTGCACATAAATGCCTTAACCCATTAACGTCCATAGCGTCCTCATTTGAGCACGCACATCTCTGCTCAACTCAAATTTATTTCTTTTGCAATAATTTGCGAATGGCATTTCTTCAATAGTCGTTGACATCCTAAACAAAACATGTAAGTAAGTATTTTCATTTCTGATTGTCGATTTAGCTGAGATCGCAATAGCATTGTACACTCTTGGCTAGGGTGTAGTGATGATTCCCGTCGGTTCGAATTAGGGTTGTGACATCGATGACGATGTTTTCAAAACATCAATGTTTTCATGGAAACAATTATGTTTTAATCATCGTTATATTAAAGCCAAGATTTTTAACATCGATGTTTTGTGCTCTGTTTTACACGTTTAGGACGGTTTGATTGTAAATGAAGAATTTCCAGTCTTTACAATTCGGTAAAAGTTAAAATATGAAATAATAACTGAGTCACATTTTATGTTCGAACGAAAATTTTGTGTTCGAACGAAAGAACGCTGTTTGTACTACGTTTATTGAGCAGGCTCGTGCGATTTGATTCCGATGCTCTCCTAGTATTTTCTATTTCGCACACGGAGAGGTGGTCAACGCATACTCCCTACACGTGGGCCTTCCCCCTTCCTCCTATACGGCGAAGTGAGGACTGACCCTTTGAGATGACCCTAGGGGTTCGAGCTTAGTTTTATTCATTGTTATAATTTTCCCCTTTGTTTTCAGTTAAATCTTAATTATAAATCAATAAACATGGCCATTGTCAAATTCAATTTCGTTGCGGCCGAGCCTAATGATAAAGATTAGGATAACCAGCTTTAAAACATCGATGTTTAAAAATATCGATGATTTTCAGCCGATTTAATAACATCGTTATTTTAATTTTGAACGTCGTTTGTTTGGTATTATCGATTTTTTGTGATCGATGTCGCATCACTAGTTAGAACCTTCATCAAAACCCGTGCTTAGGTACTATATGCCTGCGGTTAAGTCGGTTCGCACTTCCGTGCGTTGGGTGCGTTCACATCGAGCGTGCGGAAGTACGCACCCGCTGCCAAGCAAAACACGCGCAGTGGATGTTCCGACCGTGGGTTGAAAACCGGCTCGGAATTCGAGTTCATTACTCGCAACTTTTGCGATGTGGCTTTAATAGCGCCTGCGTGGCTGCGCCGAGTTATTCGCGGTTTAGTGGTGTTCTCGCCAACCCGCCCCTGATAGCACCTTTTCCCGCGTTAAGGAAGGAAATAACCTCGAGGAAGTGGCGTACGTGCGGTCGTTCAACCAATAGGAATGTGATTTATGGGAATGTTTTCATACGTCGAGTGAATCAAGATGTTTAAGACATTATGCCGTCGACTAGGTATTATATTTAAATATGAAATAATTAAAGGATGAGAAATTATAAGGTGCTGTAATAATGGGTAGATGATTAGGGCGTACCCGGCCTAATACTTGGATTTAATTAGAGCTGCACTTGAAGTAAATCAGTTTTTGACGGTTTCATTCAATTGGGAACTTGAACGTCACCATAGTAACGTCACTGTAGTGACGTGTATGCTCCCGATTGGATCACACCATAACAGCTGATGACCTGTCGGGCGCAGCTGTAAAGTAATCCAAGTATAAGTGAGGGCACCGGGTTCTAATAAAAGTATTTTTGGGGAGTTTTTAGTTGGTAATGCTCTAATCAAGGTAATTCTGATAATCCAACAAAAAAATCCTCCATTCTGGTTAGGATATACTAAAGGTTTGGTTAATTATTAACATATGACTAATGAAATTTGGAGCGTGGCCCTTTTCGAATCATTTCCAAATACTAGGTATGGAAAGCATGCAGCTCTCTCGCATTTATCTCTCAATCTAGACTTATGTGCGAAAACACAGAAGTCCTTTAACCTTCATAAAACACTACAACTGTTCCAGGTTTGTTGGGAATATCGCTTTAGCTTTATCGTATCAAGTGGTGTCTTCGATACCACTGATACTGGCCAAACACCCATGGAGAGAAACGTAGTCGAATTAATACGTCTAAGGGGTCTTAAGCCTGATAAACTAAGAGCCTCCCTTATATCATTGAACTATTAATCAAAATTGAATTGAAACTCTTTAACATTCGCATTGAAAAAAAAATAATATTACAATATTGGGACCCAGGGATCCTGTAACACACATACGTGACTTCTGCGAGGAAAAATTGATGAAGAACGAGTTGACTTGTATGGTTGAAAGGATTGTGAATATACAGTATTCCTTAGGTTATATTTTTATTACTTTTATTTCATGAAAACCAGCGTTTCGTGTTCGTTAACAGATCACATTTTCAGTCCTGGATAAAACAATTACAGACATATTCAAGATCGGTCTAATCTTGAATTGTTTGGGGTTATCTTGAATTGTTTGATTTATACATGAACATTTACCTGCATGTGTTCTGTTTTCTTTTCTGAATTTTTGGACAATGATCCTTCCGCAGGATGGTGTAGGTTTTGATAATCTTAGCCGCACTTCCGCCCAGGAAGATCTTATCATAGCGCTGACGTTTTGTAAAACTAAGTGGATTTTTATTTAAAATAAAGGTTTTTATATTTTAAGTTTCTTATATAACTTCAATTTTTCTTTGTTGCAGGTGAGCACACAAACCTAACGACTTGGCACACAAGAAAAGTTCTTTGGTGAGTGGTAAGGTTATGTCATCTTTATTATTCGTATGTCTTCTGTCGTGACATGGCCTCCTCATTCATGTTTTGTAAAAAGTTAACTGTTTTTACTTAAATTATTTTTAAATACGCCACTAAAATGTACTGTTCTTTAAATTATTCTGATTATTTTTTCTTGTTATCATACTTCTTTACATTATACTAATTATCGATTAAAATGTGGTTAAATGAACATACTTTTATGGTGCTATTACTCTCTTCGTGCATGCAAGTACAAGAACTTTGCGAACAACCAGTTAGTAAAGTAGCATACTCTTTCTTCGCCGTCATCTAAAAGAATCTACTTAGAAGAACGTAAATAATTTTTAATGCTTAAACGTACCAGCAAACTGTGACAGGGAATTGCGGTCCACCTGTTCATAAACGAGCGCTGCTCAAACAGCCATTTCACACGGTCTTTTCGACCGGGGAGCTGCGAGCACAAAGCGCTGCTTCCAGCTACCTGCCCTCCGTCGCCTCCGCTTCCACCCCCGCGCCCGCTCCCGCCCCCGTTGCCCTCTCATGCCACCCACCGCGACACCATCCTGCTTCCTTTGGTGGCTAGACACCGTCGGCGGGTCATCTTGCGATGCTACCATTCTTGTTATCCGCTCATTACGATACGTAGTGTCAAACAGCGTATCATTAATAAAGTCATCTTATTTTCTTGACACTATTACCTCGAACGTGACCTCGTGCGGATAGGTCTAGCAGCGTTGACACAGCTCCCATTATTTCTCACTTTTACCCTTATTCGCGACGTATTTGGTTTCTTCTTTTTGTGCCTATTTTCTCATCCCACGCAGCATCCATTTCCATAATCACCGTCCGTCAGTTGCACGTTCCGTAACCTCCACTGCTGCTTCTGAATGGACCGCCCACTGCTCCCGTGGAAGCTGCAGGAAAGAGGTCGGGAAGGTGACGATGGCTTCTGCTCATCCAGGCACAGTGACCGAGGGGGCGAGGCGAGAGCGGAGCTTTGGCGGGGCACGGCGCGGCGGGGTGGGGCGGGGCGGGACGGGGCGGGGCCGAGGGAGGCGGGGTAGGCCGATGCGCTCCGAGGCCCGGCGTCTGCGGCGGCGGCGACGGGGGCGGCGACGAGCTCCAGTGGCCCCGAGGCATCCGGCCACCGCTGCCGCCTCCGGCGCGGCCGCCTTCATCGCAACCTTCACCGTCTTTGCGCCCACCACAGCCGCCATCGCTATCACTGTCCGTACCTCACTCCCGCCTCCGCCCCCGTTCCTGCCCCTGATACTGCCCCCTCCACCGTCCTCTCCTCTGTTCTCGCCATTGTCCCCGCCACCACTGGCGGTGTATCGGCTCCCGCCCTCGCTCCTGCCAACGCCTCCGCCACCGTTCCTGCCCCCGCTCACGTACCACCACTGCCACCCCACCGCTGCCCCCACCTTTGCCCCGCCATTGCCCCCGCAACTGTCCTCGTCATTACCCCGCTGCAGCTCCCGCCTCCGACACTGGCGGTGTCTAGGTCCCCGCCCTGACTCCCGCCACCGCCTCCGCCCCTGCCCCAGCTCACTGCCTCTCTACCATTGTCCCCCCCACCCCTACCCTCGTCCCAGCCCCCGCCCCTTCCCCTCCCATTTCGCACCCTTCCCACGCCCCTATCCTCGACCCGTCCCCGCCCCTTCCTTCGCCCCTTCCCACGCTTCTTGCCCCTCCCTTCCCTCACGCTTATCTCTCCCCTTCCCGCGTCTTCCCCCGCATCTCCCCACCCCCTCACTCATCCCTTCCTCATCCCCTTCTCCCGCCATAGGATCACACCATTCCCCTCCAGTCCCCCGACTGCCGCCACCACAGTCCCTGACACTGCTCCTGCCCCTGCTCTGGCCCCCACCACTGGTCCCCGTTATACCCCCGCCAATATCCCCGCCAATGTCCACGCCACTGCCCTCGCTGTAGACCCATCTGCCACCTCCTCGCCACCTGCCAGCCACCACTCCCCCCGCCCTCGCGTTCCCAACTCAGAATTCGCTTCTGACACTGTTTTGCCTCTCGATTCTCCTTAGTCTCCTCCTGTTCCTCCCTCTCAGTCCCCTCCATCGCCGCCTCCGCCTTTCGCCATCATCTCCACTACCGCCTCCGCCCTTTGTCACGTCTTCCCCCCAGCGCCTTCACCAACGTCTTGGGTCCCTCCACTGTTGCTCCTGCCACCCAGACCCACCAACACCTCCGCCCCCACCGCTGTCTCCGCCGCTTTTTATACAGCTGCGGTATAAATATCTGGTATTCGTTCGCGCCCCTCGCGACCTTCGATCTGTCGCCGCCGCCGCCACCACCATTGCCACCGCCACTTCCATCGCCAACACCCCGCCAACCCCCCACCCTGTTCCGCACCGCGCCACCCCAGCCCCGCCCCGCCCCTTCACCGCTCCCTGCTTTCGCAACCGACATCGCCCCTCCCCCGCGCCACCCAGCACCATCCATCTCACCCCGCCCCATCGCTCCCTGCCTCCGCCACCGCTTCCGCCTCCGCCTCCGCACCTGCCATCACCATCACCACTGCCACCGCCGCCACCGCCTCCTGCCACCCCCGCCACCGCGGGCCCCCGCCGAGGGCCCGCGGTGTCCCCCGAGGCCCGCGGCCGCGTGTTCCTCGTCTGTTCGCGTTCCGTGCAGGGAGCTCTTGGAAGCCTCCGCCGGTCGCTTATTTCGGTCCTCAGGGCTGCATCGCAAGAGAAAAACCTCCACGAGAGGGAAAGCCCGAGATGGTGCCCTCCGGGAAGGTCATCTCGCTTCGCGCAGAACTGGCTTAGGGCATCAACTGATGACACGACAATGCCTCTGAGAAGGAGGTCCTAGGTTCGAGTCCCGACGGCGGCAGGATATTCGTCACTAGCTTTTCAGCTAGGTCGAATTCGGCCGTTGTCTGGAGGAGAATTCTAGCGACTGGATGCTCTGATTGGTAGGATTTCATAATTAGTATGAGATTCAAATAATTTTGCGGTATTAATATGTCGAATAATTCAGTAATATTTGGGCTTCCTACTCTTTTCTTTGCATAGCGATTCCAAGAATTCTGAGAGACAAAGGATACTCCCCGCTATTGTGCAAATTACTGAGTTTTCAACGTCGACTTCATTAAATGAACAAGAATTATAAATGATACGTGATTGTGGAGATGAATGAAGTTAGAAGTACGCTGCAATTTTAGAGGGAGAATCAAGTGAAAACCTAAGCTACATGTTTGTATCGTCATGTATATCAGTGTTTTGTAAGTTTTGGAAAAGTAAAAGTTAATGTTTCCTCTCTATGTCTGATGTATACCCATGATGAAATAATTGTGAAAAAAGAACACAAAGGTTTTAACTGTTTTATAATTCTAGTTATGAGCATAAAAAGGAAGACAAAAGGAGAAGCAGGTTGAGAATGGGCATCGGTAAGTCAAGCAATAAGAGAGCTAGGCGAAGGGCAAGAAGACGATTGTACAGAAGCTGGCCCACAAAAACAGCGTGAGATGTTCTGCTATTGAGACAGGCAGCGAGCTGGGAAATGGACCACAAGCACGCGGTGAAGTGAAGCGTGATGAGTTGGTTGGGAGCCCGACATCTTAGTTTCATCTGATACCATGAACATAACGCGTAAAAAATTCATATTAGAGCTCTTTAAGAGGTTGATTGATGACTAGTTGATTGTGATTGGAGATTTTGTTAAAGATTATTTTAATTTAAGTTCATCAGGATTTTTTCGACTTCAGACCCATTGGACCACGTGACAAGTCACTCCCTCGATGCTAAGCCCCAGACGTATTTTCTTCTAATCACACATTCCAACTGTTGGTAACCTGAGAAATAATTATGAGAGATGGTTGAATAAGCACAATCACGATTGCTCAAGGTAGAACTCATGACCCTTCAAGGCAGCTAGGGCGCTTATTAGCATTACGTTTTTATTAAGTCAACAATGCAAATGTACGAGTGTGAACTAAGATCTGAAAATATTTATAATAATAATAAAAAAATGCGCACCCTTTTCTACCCGTCTCCACGTTCATGGCTACCACTCTCAGCATTCATTAGTAATTAATAATTCATATATGCGAGAATTCTGCTCTTTGCCATTTAAAAAGTTCACGGAGAGTGAAGTATTTACAGACATTTTAGATTTCACTAGGTCGGCACGTTATGGGTCTGGAAGGATTAATGGAATGTAGATGAGACCTTAACATTGATTTGGATCACATATGACATATCGTACTACCCAACTATCACGCGATTTATTTCAATAATTCTTTCCTTTTTTTAGTGTTATTTGTTGATTTTGGCGGCGTAAATGCATACAGTAATGAGCAGTTTTACCTTCGACCACCTACATTTTAACTTTCATCTAATATAGAATCGATTTCTTCCTGCAAAGGTAACCAACCTTCCTCAAATTACAAACTGAGGAAAAGTTCGCAATTAAGTATCATGTCACGTCTCATGTTTCAATTTTATGAATTTTTGGCTCATCGGTTGTAAAATATCGCCTCATGGTTTCAGTGGGTTACTCTTGAGCACTCTTGTTTCAATAAAAGAATGCATCGTGACAGTCGTGACATCCAAATGGTAATAGGGCGTCGATTAAATAAAATACAATTATCGAGCGACATGAATACGGCTTGTTAGGGGTGTTTAGTGCAACCCCAATGAACAATTTTATCCGGCTCATTGCCTACGTCTCACCGATGAGCGCTCGTTCACCCAATTGAAGGCGACACCGTGCACGCCGAATCGCAAGGAACGCCGACAAAAAACAGTTTGTTCTTGAAGATCGACCATTTCAGGGTCGCAAAACGGATGTATAAAATTTTATTGCCGCCTCTTATGAAGATCGCGTTTCGATTGGTCCGTAATTGCTCAGCGCCACACTGCGGCGCGGCGCGGCACGAGGTCGGCCGGCGCCAAAGAGGGCGGGGTCAACCGTAACTCTTCTTTAAAAATTCAGTCCACTTTAACCATTTACAAATCCATTTTTCGTCATTCATCCGCTTTAACCATTTACAAATCCTTTTTTTTTTTTTTTTTTGTCATTCATCCGCTTTAACCACTTACAAACCCATTTTTCGTCATTCATCCGCTTTAACCATTTACAAACCCATTTTTCGTTATTCATTCCAGTATTAACTTATGCATTTATGCCCTGTATGCATTTCAGCTGCCCCAACCACATGAAATAAGTTACTGATCTTTCAAAACAAAATCTTGAGGACAACAGTAAATGCCCCCTGGTTTATCAGCAATAAAACACTGCACAACGATATTACAATAGAACCGATTACTTCCTTTATTACGAAACTGGCAAATAATTTCTTCAATAATTTAAATTATGTGCAAGGGACAGTCACGAAATAGGAACTGTTCAACCCCCACTCTCCCGCCTAAGAAACAGACTCCTATTTCACATTTTCCTTCAATATATCATTAGATATCCTTCAATTTCTTTCAATACGACATTAGATAAGGTAAGAACATTTCTTGAATTTACCTGTCTCTCCCATCGTATTTCCTCTTAACCCTACCATCGCTCTCTAATGAAATCTCCCCACAATACCCTTGGTTGAAGGCATAACCTAATGAAATCCCTATCAGGGAGGTGACAAGAAGTTACTCCCTTCACATTTTGCTGGTACCAAGTTGCTCAGTCAAACAACTGAAGAGCCTTACGGCTGAACGTTGTACTATCTATCAATGTAAAATAAAATAAGTAAGGTTTGCGGGGTGAAGTACGGGAGTGGGTGGAGAGAGGTGTTACGACTTTCAGAACTTTATTCCAGAACACCTGCTGAGCACGGCGTCAATGACACTGCAGTGCCTCTAACCGGGAGCTCCTAGGTTTCGAATACTGTCGGTGGCAGGATTTCCGACACTGGATGCACAGCTAGTGCACTGGATTCACCCGTTGTCTGGAAGATACTTCTAGCGGCCGGCTGCTCTGATCGGTAGTTTTCTGTGGTTTCTCCGATTAACACCAGGCGAATATCGGAGAAGTAACCTAACAAGCGGGCCACGGACTGCGCGCGATTCTTCCTTCCTCTTCCTTGTCCTATACTCACCTCTAACTTATACACACGTCCGGAGACCAGTTGAGCGCTTAGAACGTGTCCCGGGTGGGGAGGTATCCCGCTGGTAGGAGCTATCTGGGTGAGGAAAATCCCGAAAGCTGATGAGTAGGTCGATGCCGGATATCACTATCCACCGGGGAAAGAACCCAGCCACCTCTCGTGATAAAAATATGTGCTACAGTAATGTAACTAATGACCATAGCCTGTGTGGTGCCCGGAAACACGAAATAATATCAATCCAAGTCCACACTAACTAAGGCGTTTTACAGGATAGAATTCAACGTCGGCCTGTTACATTTAAATGTACGTAGACGTATCTCAGCCCAAAAAGACTTACCTCAGTCAAAGAGTGAAGAACTTTTTTAGACTGTATTCGGTTTTCTCTAAAGGCAATACATAGAAACGGAGTTCAAAGTCCAGCTTATTAATTTTTATTTTCCCTCATCATTTTGAGCACTTACTCTTGGTTTCCAAATGACATAATTCACAACGACGAATAAATTTCGACAAGTAATAAATTTCAATAATATCTTCCGTCTAATATCAAGGACGAAATTGGAAGTGACTGAAAATGAAACAAATTTGAGAATAAATAATAACATAATGAAAGAGAAAGTAAAGGAGAAGCACAAAGAGGGAAGAAGTGAGAAAACGAATGAAGGAATGAGAAAGTGACAAGAAGAAAGAGTAAAGGCAGGAAATGAGAATAGTAAATACAAAAAATGTATAGGAGAAGGGTAAAAACGTTAGTATATTGGAGAGACGGAGATCAAAAAAATATTAATAAAATAATGAAGAAATGAAAAATGAAAAGAAGTGTGGAATAATAAATTTGTTGAAAAGGAAGGAGACAAGTAGAGGAAAAGTAGAAAGTGCATGTGAGAGTAGCAAGTAATAATAATAAAAATAAAAATTAATTTATTACTGCAAAATAGCGTACGCTTGTTGGTTGATAAGTAAACAAATTAAGAAACAGAAAATAAGTAGAAAGATGGGAGCATTGGAGAGGAAGAAGAAAAGCAAAGGAGAAGAAAATGCACGTGTAGGAAGCTAGGGAGCAGAAGGGAGGGTGAGAGAGAGAGAGAGAGAGAGAGAGAGAGAGAGAGAGAGAGAGAGAGAGAGAGAGAGAGAGAGAGAAGCCAAGGTCAGATGGAAGAAGACAAATGTGGTGGAGTGGGGAACACAAGGAAAAACGCTCCACCGCCTAGGCGTGATGAGGCCGTAATTGGTTGTGATTGGCCTGAGCGAGAGAGGCGTTTCAGAGTGGGGCGAGTGTGGACTGATCGAGCTCCACATAAGTGAAGGCGTCTTTAACCTCCATAAATCTGATTTCTCTCGTCAAAAGTGCTTTCGATTTAGCATTTAGGCTATCGAAGGATGTCAGTGGGGTTTGTGAAAGTAAAGACGACATCTACCAAGCTTCCGAAATTGATGTGGGATATTACGAGTTGAAATTATGAAGTTTCCGTATTTATTATAGAGGGGAAAACTATCTTGAAAGTCATTCTGAACAAACGCATCATAGAAAAGTCATAATTTTTCTGATGAGATTTGGTATTCAGATTATTTGGTAAGGGACGGTGCTGGGAAAGGACTAGTGCATTAAGCTCCCCAGAATACAGTATTCTTACCCTTACAAAATAGTTTAGAGTCAATGGCTGTAAATGAATGATTGTTTCCGGGCACGTCAACTGGTATTGTCATTAATCCCGTTATTGTGGTGTTTTATCCAGTGATATGATGGTGTTACTCACACGTAGCATGGCTAGATCCAGCGCCGGCCTACACGTCGGCTTGTGATTACAAGGTCCTTGTGGGGATTTCCCCTTTCAGGTATCTAACCCAACGACGTACCCCCCACCAGGGACAAACTTTGAGTTTCCGACATGTAAGGTGGTGTAGTTCCTGTAAGTGTGCGTATTTAAGGGGTGAGGTTAGAGCAAGGAAGAGAAAGGAAAGATAGTACATGGTGCGTTTGCTAGGGTACTGCTCATTCTTCTGGTATTGTCGGAGAAATCACCATCAGAGCTATCCGCCGTTCACTAGAGACTTCCTCCAAATAGCGGCTGAATTCAACCCTCGTGTTTGTACCCTTATTGTCGAAAATCAGTCAGCGTGAGGACTCGGTTTTCCCAGGCTAGTTACGATGTTTTCCGGTTACAATATATTCAGGTACGCGAGCGCAGAGTACTAATAATTTACAAAAACGAAAAAAAACATTTATTATTATTTGTTGACAAATATTCTACATAATTTATTCATAAGGTCCAAATTACATGTAAGTGTATATCTATAAAATTACATATTATATTAAATATTATTATAAGATATTCTTCAGAGAAATGCATGCCAGTAAAGAAATTATACATACTGATTTAAAACTGTGACATACCTGAAGGCACAATTTTTTTGTTTCAAGGTTTACGAAATTCTTGTGATTTGATATGGGATTTTTTCGTCTGAATAGTTAAATTCCTGAACAATTGTTTAACTGGAAGGTCTCGTCTGAATTATTCTTCATTCTCATTCGCACGCATTTATCGTTTTATATGACGCAGCAGACTTAGGGGATTTCATTGTATAAACCTCCTTGCAAAAATAAGTAATATGCCAACCCAGTGTGTCTTTCAATGAAGAGACACCATTCATTTCGTTATCTAATATGCAAAATGTAGAAAGAAATTTGAAAGAAAAGATCTTTATTCAGTCTATCAAAGATGAACTTCCTTTTGGTACTTCGTTAAAAGCGCGAAACCGATGTCATGAAAACGAATTGACTACCGGAAAAGGCGAGGAATTAGCAATCAATGCTCTTCATTGAAAGATCCAAATTTAATCAAATGTTCTGCACGTTTTGTAACCCTTAAATATACCATTACTCTTTCGTTCTTTGAAACACTACAAAATAATAATAATTATTATTATTTTGTGGAAAATTATTATTTATTATTAATTATACTATTGTGAAACAAATAAAATCATTTGCTTTGAATAAACATTTGAACTAAAGACAAGATTTTAATATTTCTAAAACTCCCAACTACGATGATGATATGAATTATGATAAAATGATTATGAATATTACAATGGTCGAACTGCTTATATATGCCCTCCATTTCTGAGACGGTCTTTACGAACAGGCAATCCTTAAGCATTTGGCGGCTAGCAGAATAGTTTTGTGTCAGTAAATTCTCATATTTACCCTGCTTTTCATTCCTTTTATCCGGTAACGCAGAGCGAAAATAAACGTAATATTTTTTTCGGTGAATATATGAGGGATTATTTACTCGACTATGTAGCCCGAACCGTTTGGCATATTTTCATGAGAGTAGTGCCATTGCATTGATTTGATCTTACATGTAGCACTACGTAGTCATCAAGTCATATGAAATCCAATATTGCGTAAATGGGCTTCATCGATTTATGGATTTACTGAAAGTTGTTTATCGACCGCGAGTACTCTATTTAAACTTGAACACAGCATTATTGTATGTAAATCAATTTTTGGCATAAAATACTTCATAAAAGATGTGATTAAATCGCTTCTGCAGCTGGCAGTCACCTGTCGGAGTCGATCTCTGCCAGTCGGACAAATGCTTTCCTCTCCCTTCACCTGCGAGATAGAGAACGCCCCATTCATACATCCACGCGCTCACAGCAAGTGCAAATACTGATACGAAGTTATCATTGCTCGTGCGGCGAGTGATATGGAGGACAGGAGAACCAAGGTTTGTACTGCGCAAAACAATTTATATTTGCCTGTTACTTCCTGAAAATATTTAAATGCATTTCAGCCTAACAGAAAGCTCTTTCAAGGAAACCAATCTTTAACTTTTTCCTGAAAAAATATTACAATAGAGTGATAATAGTATATTATGTAACTAGTTTTTGTTATAATTTATTGCAAATGTACATATTTTGAAAACGAGCGACGTTAGGAGTGATATTTCTAATTTGGTTGAAAGCAATAAAGGGACATTATAAACAAGTTGCATACGATCTTTTTTTTAGTGGAGGGGTAACCGCATAAATGTATAAAAATCAGTGTGTACAAAAATTTATTTTTTAAAAACAAAATTAATTTTGGAAACAAATTTCAAAAGCAGTTGGTAACATTAGATATTATGACGTGACGCGGGGTTGGACAGGGGGGACAGGTGATGAGGGGGTAAGGAAAACGGACAGTGAGGACGAGCTCTGAGGACTGGCCGGACGACAGGTGGGGAGAACGAGCGGGGATGACGGGCCGTGTCATAAACTGACATTTTATGAACAATTTCTTGCAGTGGAAACGGTCGTTTATAATGTTGGTGTACAAAAAAATTTAGCTCCATTACAATTATTTAAACCATTTATTTTGATGACTTGGTCAACATAATTTTCGACACCTCTTAGAGTAATTTCGAAGTCAGCAATGCTCCAAATGAGAATTCTAGGAGCTGGCTGCTCTGCTCAGTTGTTTTCGTGATTCCCTTCGACCAGTTTCTGCCACAGCAACACCAACAACAAACCACTGGCCGCTTGAGATCCTATCCCCATTCTGTAACAATTTCCATTCTTAGGGACGATTGATTCATTCGTGATTTCGGGTACGTCAACTGCTGAGGTCTTTGATCTCGTAAGTGTAGTGCAAGTTTTTGCCGTGGGAGGTGGGAGTGATCTACCCCCGCCGGATAGCAAGATTCGGCGCCGACCTACACGTCATCTTGCTGGGTGTTCCCCAACCAGGTATCTCCCTCCAACGGGACACCGCCCCAGCCGGGTCAAGCTCCAGCTCCCGACTGGTCTCCCGGAATATGTGTTAATGTAGTGCATGTTAGTGTATGTGTGTGTGTGTGTGTGTGTGTGTGTGTGTGTGTGTGTGTGTGTGTGTGTGTGTGTGTGTAAGGGAAGAGGATAGGACAAGGAAGTGCAGGGAAAGATCGCGCGCGGTCCATGGCCCGTTTCTTAGGGACTGCTCCAGCATTCACCTGGTTGTTCGGAGAAATCACGGAAAATTACTGAGCAGAGAAGCCGGCCGCTAGAATTCTTCGGGCAGTAGGTGAATTCGACCTATCTATTTAGCCAGTAAAAAAATATTATCATAATATTTCCAGAAATGTACAGCATTTTAAATCCAATCATTTGCTCTCAGATCGAAAAACTGAAGATGATCCGCCGAAAAATGTAGCCCCACTACCTTCCTTGATTCTCCTCAAACGTGATAACAAAAGTGTAAAATGTTTCATATCCAAATTACTCTACATATGTATTTACTCAATTCAATCCTGAATTTGCAATTATTATTTAAAGGATGGCTTATTTTTCGTAAATTTGTCACATTTTTTTGTAATACAAGAAATTAACTAAAACCGAAATTTCATGCCGTCGCCGATTCTGAAACTGGGAATTTTTAATCAAAGAGCTTTATTTATTTTCTTTCGCATTTCGATATGCATATTATCACGTTTCATGAATGCATTTTATTCATGAAGCAGGTTGGCCACATTCTGGAAAACCTGGAAATCAGGAAAAAAATGAGGTAATTTGTGGAAGAATCTTTAGACGTCAGGAAAAATTTGAGATGGTTACAAACTAGATTTTATTTCTAAACGAAATTCAGCATTATTTTTTGGTCAATTTCTATTTGTTGGGTTTTTAATTCGTACTTTATTACAGCAAAATCAGAATCCAGACAAATTAGTTTCAGGCTTGCTTAAATATTTTATTTAAATAGTGTGCAATACTCAAATACATCAGTGAAAAGTTTCGAAACTTGTTCTGGAAAACCGCAAGGTCAGGGAATTTTGTTTCAGGTTACGAATAGCCGCCCTTTTGAAGCTAAATCACATTGTTAAATCACTGACGATTTTAATATTTACGTAATACATTTCCACATGTGCATAGCTTTGTGAATTGTACCAGCTCCGCCCAGAGAGGAAAAATGAAGATTCTCCACCTTGCATGGCAGCCCCGCCCCTTCCTTGCCTCTCACCCAGCGCGAGATAAAAGAACGCGGCGGGGCCCCGGCCTGTGTTTCCTGCCTCGAACAAACAAGAGGGCGCGCTCGCCGTGTGAATGAGGCGTTTTCACGGGCCGCCGCTATCGGGCGTCGCGGCGGCGGCGGCGGCGGCGACCCGAGGACGCAGACGCCGCCGCCCTTCCCGACACCTCTACCCCCCCCCCCGTCGCGGCTTGCTCCGTCAATGAGGCAGGCACGCGATATCTCGGGGCGGCGGAGGTGGCTCAAAGGTTCAGCCGATGTCACTGCAGTGCCTCTGAATGGGTGGTTCTAGGGTTCGGTTTCCGACTTTGGCAGGTTTTTCGGTACTAGCTACATAGGTAGGTCGAATTCAGTCGCTGTCTGGAGGAGAATTCTAGCGACTGTATGTTCAGATCGGTAGTTTTCCGTCGTTTCTCCGATCCATACTCGGAGAATGCCGGAGTAGTTCCCTAACAAACGGACCATGGACCACCGCGATCATTTTTCCCTCTTCCTTGTCCTACCCTCACCACTTACACACACTTCATGCACTATCACACTTGTCGGGAGACCTGTCTGGAACCCGAAACTTGCTCCCTCTGGGGAGATGCCTCATTGGTGTGTAAGATCTCGGCAAGCCGACGTTGGTCGCCGGATCTCGCCTGTAACGGGGGAAGATCCTCTCCTACTCCTAATTAAAATATTACTAATTAAATTACTACTAATTAAAATATGCATTACACCTTCAGCACTAATGACCTTGACCGTTCACACGCCCTGAGCTAGTCAAATAAATCAAAAATCCTACCTATGGTCTAGGCGCTAGTGTTGTTCACAGACGTGCAGACTGGCAGACGTGCACTCAGACAGACGGACAGACAGACAAGCGGGCAGACAGACGGGCAGACAGACAATCAGACAGACGGACGGACATTTTAAAAAATACACTTTCTCGGTTTCAGGCGTCCCCAAAACGTGTATTTCTGTTGAAATCTCGAAATCGGTTTTCCGCAGAATTACATAACTTTCTCTATACTATGAATGTTCTCTGTATATACATACGTATATGAGAAAGTAAAAAACAATACAATGAATTAAGCGACGTCGGCGTCGACCCGAGTGACGGAGATGACGCCGCCCTCGACGCTCTTCCCCTCAAGGATGCGACATTGCCAACAAAACATCGTTGTTTCTAAATATCGACGTTAATAAAACATCGACCCAAAACCACGATATTAATAAATCTTCGATGTTTTTAAAACTAGATTAGAAACTATTGAAGTTTACGCAGGGGGTGGGTTTTAATTTTAAAGGCCTCGTTTATTAATATTTTTAATTGAGATTTAACTGAGAAAGCTAACTCAAAAAATGAACAGGACATTTAACAAAACTTTGATAATCTGATTCGATAATTAAAAAATAATGTAGGCTTCTTTATTGACGAAAATTTGATTTTATGTATGTTTAACTCTTTTTCACTTTCACCTGAATAATAGTCTATCTATGGATTTCTGAATATTACTATAGAACATTTCTATAATAAACGTTTTTAATTTAAAAAATACCGACCACGTACAAACAACGAACACAAATATCGGATTCACATAATCGATATTAAATATAGCGATGGTTTTATTAAAAACATCGATGTTTCGAAAACATGAACATCGAGGTTGTATCTCTACTTGCCAGCCCCTACTCACCGCCCGCCGCGACGACTACGACGAGGACGACAATGACGACGGCGGCGGCGGCGGCGGCGGCGGCGGTGGCGGCGACGGCGGCGGCGGCGACGGCGGCGGCGGCGGCGGGGCGGGGGCGGGGGCGAGGGCGGCGGCGCTTCCTCCATCAATGAGTCGGGCACGCGATATCTCGGGCTCGGGGTATCTTTTCCGCCGCCGCACCTGTGTTTGGGTCGTGCCCTCGCGCTCGTGTCGAAACGATCGTCTAATCGCCTGCGATATTATAATCTGGCAAAAGGCGAGATACTCCGAAGTATGAGAGCTTTCGATCAATTGCGATTTCGTAATGATTTGTGTTTGAATTACTAGATAGTTGCTGTAGAATCTTTAAGGATATGATTAATGAGCTGAATATAGGGTTAAGAGAATTCGAGTTATGTGACGAACATTTTAATCCGCACCATGTAGCATTACAGTACGTCTTAATGTAATATCATTACAGATTAAATGGTTAATAATCTTGCAATTGTGTATGGGTCGTGCCCTCATGCTCATAATCGCGTATAATGTTTCGCATTGTTGATAGATGAAATATACTCAGAAGTATGAACGATTTGATTATTTGCGCATTTCGTTATTGTTGCGTTTGTGTTACGAGACCAGGAAGTAGGTTATTACAGTACGAATAAAACGTTTAAGGCTGAGGCGACGAAGAAGTCGACCCTAGAATTTTCAAATGAGTGTACTTCGTAATAATTTCCTGACGTATGTCACACCACACTCCCACATTATCACAACCACACTTTGCCGGGAGATCAGTCGGAAGCTTAGAGCTTGTCCCGGCTGAGGTGCTACGCTGGTGAGAAATACCTTGTTGTGGAAAATCCCCGCAAGATGATTTAGGTCGGTGCCGTATCTCGTCAGCCAGCGGGGGAAAGATCACTGCCCCCCCCGCGATACAAACATGAACTACACTTGCGGGACTCATGGACTTGGCTGTTGACGGGCCCGAAATCACTAATTAATCAATGAATCAAACGAGGAGAAAAAGAAATAACGTTTAGTCGATACCAGTTACCGAAAGGAATAATACAGAACTTCGGAATTGACTGATGGAATCGTTTCCTGCTTCAAACTTAAAGTAAAAAAAATAACGCAGCTAATTTTTGACCATTTTTTCCTCATTTAGGATTTGAAAAGAAAAAAAAGTAATGTAAATAAGTAAAATACAAACATATTTGTAATAATTTTTTAAAAGTATCTTAAGGCTTGAAAAGTAAGAATAGCGCTGGTCTGTGGTCCATTGTTAAAAACACTACTACGGCATTCGCCAGGAATTAGTTGTAGTAAACCACGGAAGGAGTCGATCAGAGAAACTAGCCTCTAGAATTCTCGCCAAAGCTGCGACGTCATTCCTCCCCGATTCTTTACACGTTGTGGTTAATTTGTCATGATATTGGACCTCCCGGTTTAAGAATTATCCAAGCTTCCTCTCTATTTAGTTTCGGAGTAGTAATTACAAGTACATACGAGGACTTATACGCTCTCGCACATATGTCTTAACATGTTTATTTTGTTCTTAATGCATTCCCTTCTTTTTGAATGAGTATTTTTTCTTTTTACATAATTTAAAGCGAAAAAGATTTTTAAACGAAAAATAATTGCAATGAAATATAATTAGTCACAAAATATCTTCGAACTTTTCAACTCAAAATAGCGACCGACAAAAATAAAGATGTGCTTCTGAGAAATATTGCGGAACATGTACTCTCTTTTCGTCGCTACCACATCTATATTCCAGAAAACCTTCCTCGCCCACGTATTCGACATAAATACGAATGAATACCGATCCGTTATCGAACCGAATGACGTAAGTTTCAACCACCGGATTGGAAAAGGTTTTTATAGGCATGAAGTTTCTCAAAAGAATATCTAAGATGTTTGAGAATCTCTCAAATTTTCGTATTACCCTATGCACCCTTTCTTTAACAAATACATTGAACAAATACATTGAACAAATACATCTCCCCCTTGTTTGTTGCGTGATTTATAAAAACTGTTTCACATAAAACATGGAGAAATTTATCCACATCATTAAGTGTGGTATATGCGTGAATATCCAATAATATTTACGCTTACTCAATATTGGAAGAATTAGTGACCTACTACTGACCAAGATATACTTTTTTTCCTCAAACGTTAATAATTTGAAATACATTAAAATATAGTATAGTTTCGCATTGAAATACATATCCTATTTCACTTTTCGAATTTTATTTCACTCTCAATAAGTAATACTGACACATTTCTGCTTGATTTTCTTTCTGTCTGATCACGTTACGTGCTCAGAGTAGTGATAACATGAGTTACTATTAGATGATCATGCTTGTCATGTTTCAGTGGAAGATACGTGGTGTCCATACGTCAGCTGAACCGTGAATACGAACAAGAAACATGCAGCTAATTCGAAACTTACATGGATAATTATAACGAAAATTTGTTAGAATTTATTCTCAAATAAAACGTAAAAGTTATGTGGTCTTGTTTTCGTAAGATTAAAATTTATATGTTGAAGAAGCATGTACTTATATCTTCGGACTTGCGTCATTAATCATGCTTATTTGTACGTTTTACATAATTGTTGTACCAATACCAAGGAAAATTATACTATCATACACTTTCACAACATGAAAAAAAATTGTATACTAATTCCATCTCTCGAACTTCAGTAATGTTATCATTTCATTAAATGAATATTATTCATATATATTCTAAAGAAAAATATGAACCTAATTCCTTGGAATTACAGTGGCCAGTCTTGCCTAAATGAAATCATTTTATTTACTTAATTTAATATGATGTGATTGTCCAATTGATATAATTATTCCATTTTCTCTTTATATTAGGGAAAATCAGATTAAGTCAATTTTATCCATTGATAGATGGTATTGTATTAAAACATTGAAACAGTGTAAATACGAAATATGAACTGTAAAATATATAAACCATATTCCATTTACCACCTCGGCACAGTTGCAACTTCACGTTGGATAGCTAGAGACGTGCAACTTAGGCACGGTGTATACAAAACATGATGCTGCCGTGGAAACCACGGTTTACCCCGTGATGGGAGAACATATCTCCATTATCATGGATTAAAATATTTTGTAAATGGTAGGCCGACAATATTTGTGCTTTGTATAACGACCCTTTAATTGTTATTTTATGGTTTTTACCTATTTTATTTAAATTTTAATATAATTTATATTTCATGTTTTCTTTGTATCAAAGTTCTAATTCAATGCAATCGATCATGCAATTTCATATTGTTAATTATATACAATGTAAAGCATTTCAGCCTGATTATGAAAGAGCAGCATTTAGAAAGGTAGTTTTTTAATAAATGGGTAAAACTGACTGGATACTTTCTTCTTATCTGATCTCTAACATAAGGATAAAAGTAGAGTAATAATTTGCGCTTTTTTTCAAATTCGAACTCATTGCCACTAAATATCGTGTTTACAATATTTTGTTGAAAGTAATAACTGATTATTTTAATGTTAAATATGTAATTGGTGAGCAAACTCCCATTTCATGCACATTTAATGACTTAAACTAGGTAATTAAGACAAGATTACAGTACTTTGGATCGAGAATATCGTTAACTGCTTTAAGATGACATTTTCGAATAATTCCACAATTATAATTTCTCGTCTCTATAAAATTCTTTAATTTTTCTATAACCTAAAATTGTGTTGCTATGGTAAATTAATTCACATTTATTACGCCTGCAGTCATGTGCACAGACGCGTTTCGCTTGTAGATGTATGTTGTGCATATGCTTACTATAATTCAGCGATACCTGAATGAACGTTCTACTGGTTTTCTGGTGTGTGTGAAGAGCAACTGAGTTTAAATGAGTATTTCTTTTACTTATTTATTTTTAATTCAGTAAAAATAATCTCCAAACCTGATGAGTAAAACATCGAAACCTCTACCCCAACCATCTCTGCACTGCCCTCGTTTGAAGAAATTGTGTTGTAGAAATGCTTACTGTAATTCAGTGTTACCTGAATGAACGAGATGTTCTAACGATTTTTTGTTGTTGTTGTTGTTGTAAAGAGCAACTGAGTTTAAATGAGTATTCCTTTTACTTATTTATTTTTAATTCAGTAAAAATAATCTCCAAACCTGATGAGTAAAACATCGAAACCTCTACCCCAAACGGCCCTGCACTGCCCTCGTTTGAAGAAATTGTGTTGTAGAAATGCTTACTGTAATTCAGCGTTACCTGAATGAACGAGATGTTCTAATGATATTTTGTAGTTATTGTAAAGAGCAACTGAGTTTAAATGAGTATTCCTTTTACTTATTTATTTTTAATTCAGTAAAAATGATCTCCAAACACGACAAATAAAACCTCTAACCCAACCGGCCCTGTACTGCCCTGCCAGCATCCCCTTCTTTGTCGCGACCGCGGCTGTGTGCGCCGATCCGAAAAAGTGGCCCCCTTGCGAATTTGGGCAGCGGCGAAGACCGGCCCGCGCACGCGGGGCGGCGTGTTGGGCTGCGGCGCGTGCCTCCGAGGAGCGCGGGTTCGAATCCCAATAGGCCCAGATTTCGGAAACAAGTGTCTTGCGGCCGCGCCGTCTCGCGCACACTGGAATTCCTACAGCTGCTCTCCGATTTAATTGTCTTCTTCGCTTCCAAACGGAATCTATTCCCCGGGAAAGGGAACCACGTTTGAAGTGGGCAACAATTTAACATTCGCTGTAAATTGGTGGTCCGCGATCACGACTGTCTCGCAAGTTTTTCATTGTTGTAATTTTCAATTCAGTACACTGAAATACTGTCACAATTGTCTTTTTGGGTACTCGTACACGTGATACATTCGCAGTTACATCACCGGTTTTGATCAAAGAAAAATCATTATGTAACATGGCAATTTTTACAAAACTATCAATTTTTTTTTTTTTTTACTTTTTACTTTTTTTCTAACTAAATGAATTGTTCAAAAAGTGAGATTCCTTTATATTTTTGTTCCAAATATGTAGTCAGATAACAGTTCTATCGGCCAATTCCAAGATCTTCTATTGTTGTAATTGCAATCTTAAGACTCGATAAATGTCTGCTTCTTCGAATTATCTGTTTACGGAATAGTAACTATTATACAATTATTTTTCAAAAGGCATTTTCCTTCATCTGATTGCATCTATAAAAGGTGAAAAAACAAGTACTCAAAACGATCGGGATATTAGTTCTAGCTCCATCTTGAACATCTTGAAACACAATGTGCTTTGCAAGATGAAAGATCTAGAGACTCCACAAAAAAAACAATGTAATAATAGTTACAGGGCGTGATATAGGCGCTATAATATATCTCTATTACAACCGCTTCTTTTTTTGCTGAAAATATTTATAATAGTCATTGCATACATCGATAAAGAACATTACGGCATTTGTAAACATGTCGACAACTCTTCTGTTACTATGAAAATTGATTGCACAATTGAGAAGCACATGATTCTACCAATCAAACTGCACACCGAGCAGACACATTGAAAAGTCTTGGAGAACATTCTCTTTTTGCTAATTCAAAGGTCACTTTGTTTCTTATTACGTTTTGTGCGCATTTTCACTATGTCGACTCTTCTCCAAATTCCGTTTCCCGTTTTCTCCTTATTCCAAGAACCCCCGCGGCACTGAAGCCTGAAGCGGCCGTGCTCGGCTTCCAGCGGCAAAGAAGCTGCAGGTGGCTCATTCGTCTGAACGGGCTCGAAACGTGATCATGGGCGTACGTCGTTTTTGAAAAGCAATTATTTTTGTGTAGTATTGAAATAATACTGTTTGAATTTCGACATTAGCCACATAGCTAGGACGAGCTCAATCGCTGTCTGCGGGAAAATTCTAGCGGCTGGCTGTTCTGATCAGTAGTTTTCCGTGGATTCTCCGATCAATACCAGGCGAATGCCGGAGCAGTACCCTATCAAACGGGACACGGGCCGTGCGCGATGTTTCTTTCCTCTTCCTTGTCCTATCCTCATCCTTTTCTTACGCACATACACACGCACACACACACACACACACACACCAACATGCAGAGCACTACCACATAAGAAGAACAAGAAAGAGGAGAAGAAGAAGAAGAAGAAGAAGAAGAAGAAAATGAATAGGTGGAGAAGAAGGAGAGAAGAAGACTACGTCGGCTTGCAGGGATTTTTCCAACCAGGTATCTCTCACCAGCCCGGTACCGTCCCAGCCGTGACAAGCTCTACGTTCCCGACTGATCTCCCAACAAGTATAGTAGTGTAGTGCTAATGAGTGTAAGTGTTCGTAAGTAAGGGGTGAAATAGGGCAAGGAAGAGGAAGGAAAGGTCGCGGGCGGACCGTGGCCCATTTGTACTGCTCCAGCATTCGAACCACTTTCAAATTAAATCCCCTCACGTGAACTTAAGTTGTTATTTACGCAATTTTAAAAACATCGATGATTAATGACATTTGGGGTCGATGTTTTGTTTCCACGATGTTTTAATTTTGAGCATTGATGTTTAGAAACATCAATGTTTTGTTGTTAATGTTGCATCCCTGTGCAGCATATGCGTTCGGGCTCTTCAGAATGCTGTGGTATAATGTTCCATCGACAACAGAACATTGATGTTACTAAACATCGATATTCAAAATTAAAATATCGATGTTAATTATACTAGAGCAAAAACCATTGCTGCTTTTAAATATCCATGTTTTAAAGTTGGGTTAACTTCTAACAATAAATTTATGCGCAACAAAATTTAATTTGACAGTGGCCTTGCTTATTAATTTATAATTAAAATTGAACTGAAGATGTTTTCGAAAATCCTCTGCATGTGCGAAATGCGAGGAAAGACGAAGGAAATACCAAGATATCAGTATCAATCTTGGGCGGGATATATTCTGATCGCTGAATGTAGTATGAACCGTGAACACAAACAGTGGTACCATCAGTCATTATTTCATATTTTAATTTTGAGAAAATTATGATTATGGGAAGTTTCATCCACAAATAAAATCATCGAAAACGTAAGACAACGAGCACAAAACATCGATGTTAAAAACATCAATATATTAAAGCTGATGCCCTTTTAACATCGATATTATGTGAAATAATGAAAAATATGTATAAATATATAATGAAAAATTTCCATAATAAAAATTTTGTAAAATTTAAAGTATTGTATTAATGGTATGCCTGTCAGTTTATGGTTTCCTTCCAAACGAACTCTGTTTATACTACCTTCATGAAGCACGCTCGCTCACTCGAGATGAACCGAACTTCCTTGTGATTACTGTGTTTTTCCTAATATCTCGCACATGGAGAGGAGTTTTTAACTTTTTCACTTAAATATTAACTATAAATTAAGACACTGGGGTACTATCAAATGAAACTTTGCTGCGCACGAATTTAATGTTAGTGGTTAATAAACCATTAAAACATCGATATTTAAAAACATCGATGGTTTTTGGTCGCTGTATTATTAATATTGCTGTATTAATTTGGAACATCGATGTCTTGAAATGTTAATAAACCACCTTAAGGTTAATAAACCAGCTTTGAGACATTGATGTTTAAAAACATCGATTGTGTTTGGTCGATTTATTATTAATATTGATGTTTTCAGTTTGAACATCGACGTTTTGAAAGGTTTAATCAACCACTTTTAGAGGTTAATAAACCAACTTTAAAACATCAATGTTTGAAAACGTGAATGATTTTTCGTCAGTGTATTATTAAAATAGATTTTTAATTTTGAGTATCGATGTTTTGAAATGTTAATAAACCACCTTTAAAACATCGATGTTAAAAACATCTATGGTGTTTAGTCAATGTATTATTAATATCGATTTTTAATTTTGAACATCGATGTTTTGAAAGGTTTAATAAACCACGTTTAAAGGTTAATAAACCACCTTTAAAACATCAATGTTTGAAAACATGTATGATTTTTCGTCAGTGTATTATTAATATCGATTTTTAATTTTTAACATCGATGTTTTGAAACGTGAATAAACCTCCTTTAAAATATCGATGTTAAAAACATCTATGGTGTTTGGTCGATGTATTATTAATGTCGATGTTTTAATTTTGAACATCGGTGTTTTCAAAGGTTTAATAAACCACGTTTTGAGGTTAATAAACCACCTTTAAAACATCAAAGTTTGAAATCATGTATGATTTTTCGTCAGTGTATTATTAATATAGATTTTTAATTTTGAGTATCGATGTTTTGAAATGTTAATAAACCACCTTTAAAACATCGATGTTAAAAACATCTATGGTGTTTGGTCTATGTATTATTAATATGGATGTTTTAATTTTCAACATCGATGTTTGGTTATCGAAGCCGCATCCCCACTGCGGCGCGGCGGCCGGCCGTTGCGTCGGGCCGGTCGCGTCGGAGGAGGCGGCTGGACGCCCGCGGCGCGGCCTCGTCGCTGCAAAAAGCGGCCCCGGCGCGGCGCGGAGGCCGGCGGCCACGCGATCGACAAAGCATTTCTGAATCGCGATAAGTGGAAAAACTGCACTTTGCCGCAGAATAACATTACGATCATCCCGTGTTAATACATCTTGTGGAATGATAGAGTTTGCAGCCAATAATATTGACAAACAAGGAACATGGCTGTGATACATTGCCACGAGAAATATTAATAAGAATAAATTGATTCCGAACCTGTTTTGACGGTCTGGTTTTTTAGTCTCGAATATTGTTTTGAGAAAATGATTATACTCTTGCTTTATGGAGTTATCGTAAATACTGATCGGTTTGCAACACCGCTTGCCATATGTTTTCCCTTTGTCCATTCACAAGGTATTGTGCTTTCTTTTATAGATTCTAAATCAATTTGATAAATCTTATGCTCAAATGGAAACAGTTTTGGAGGCGTGTGTTGAAAGTTAAAATTTGTTCAATGAGGAGGAACATCTTTGTTTTTCCTCTATTAGATCTTATCGGTTAATTAAATGAGATTAATGTTTAATCATTTCCAGATATTCGACGAATTCTTCAATATTACGTTTCATGTAATAGTTCTTGTCGCCGAAAATGAATGAGAATGTATATAAAAGTGTCAATGAACTATAAATTACTTCATGCCGACAAAAACTATGAGATTATTTGTACCAAATTTAAATGGAATTCACCGAACCTCATAACAACGTTTTACAATTAAAGGGAATTCCTGCAGAAAATTCCCGATGGTGGCAGATTCACCCTTGCTAGATAAATCGAGTTCAGTTCTTGAAAGGAGAAGAATTCTAGCGGCCGGCTGCACTGATCAGTAGTTGTACGTAGTTTCTCCGATGTCACCAGGCGAATGTCAGAGTAGTACCCTAACAAACGGGCTACGGACCGTGCGCGATCTTTCCTTGCCCTATCCTCACCCGTTACACCTACATGCACTACACTGCCACACATGCCGGGAGACCAGTCGGGAACTTCCAGCTTGCCCCGGCTGGGCCGGTGCCCCGCTGCTGGTGGACACCTGGTCAGGGAAAACCGTGCCCCGATATTAGGTCGACGCCGAATCTCACCATCCAGCGCGGGAAGATCACCGCCACCTCCCGAGGGAAAACATGAACTACACTTACAGGTGTAATGACCTTAGCATTTGACGCGCCCGGAATCACAAATCAATCAATAAAACCCGGTTACGTTGTGCTCTCTTGAGAAAAAAGTTTTTAATTAGAAAGGAATGAAACATTTCACGTTCTTAGTGCGATCATTTTTCAACTATTTCTGTAAAAATTGTGTTTCCGAGGTAATAACACTTTTGTCGGAATAACTGACATTTCCAAATTGTGCGTTCTCTGTTTTTAAAAGCTTCCAAATAAAAATATGTGTGTCTCTTGCTTCTCTTTTGTTAATGAGAAACGTGTCTAGTACGAATGTGTATACCATTCGTATAGGAACAAATAGATGAGAATTTTGTGAAAATGTCTGAGGGTTTACTCTCTAAACATGACTGAAGTGGTTAAGGTACAGTCTCATCTCGATCGACTTTTATTTCAATTTCTTTGTTTGTTATAGAACAATAGCCCTTTGTTTTTCGAAGTCAGGATGTGCTTATGTTCTTTCGTCGTACAGTCGTACAGAAAGCAGTCCGAAGGAAGGAAAACATGTTCGATCATATAATTTTTTATAGATTGTTAGCGCATTGCTGACATTTGATTATTGAAAAATAATGTACAATATCTACTTCTACCGTTTAATAGCATGAAATTTTTCTTATATTCCATCATTAACATTATGTCAATTCTCTCCAGTTAAAAATTTCAAATAATGTTGATGATGTGTTTTGGAAATGTAACGGATTCAAATGAACATTTTCAAAGGAAAGAAAGAATATTAGTCGAGAAGAAAAAATTAACTGTGCGTGACTGTTTCAGATTGCTCATGAAATTGTTACCGATGCTGATTACAGTTCATTGATGAGGTGCGAACGATTTTGTTCATTACGACCACTTACTTTCCCAGTTAAAACGGTTTACATTAGATGATTTATGAGTAACAGTTCAACATCTTGTTCAATATTTGTTAGTTTTTTCTTAGTTCTTATCACTGAAGCGTTTACGACACAATTAATTCATTTACAAAACAATAGAATGTGAAGACCGATACAAGTATAAATTAAATTAGTAAATACTTAAAATTATCTGCTTTTTATTATATTATCAAATGTATATACAAAAGATGTTCTGCAACGATTTCTGGACCAGAACTTGTCTAGTAAATGGTGGGTGTAAAAGTAGTCTACTAATCAAAGATTATTCGTATTACTATGTGATTTCAAGTGAACAGAAAAGCATATCTCCGTGCAAAAATTGAAGAAGAAAAAAAAAAGACTGGCGCTTTTTGTCAGCGACAATGTTACAAGTATTTCCGCCGAAGGGTTATTTTCTTCCAAATATTATATCCATCCAATTGTTTACTTCTGTTTGCAATTCCTCTTGGAATGGTTAAGCTTGGAAGCGTGGTAGTCCACCAATCGAAAAGCAAAGCCACCGTGAAACCGCGGCGGCGCGGAGCGGCCATTGCGACGTCACGGCACGCGGTCAGAGCGACAACGGTCGCCCACCTCCATCACCGTCGCCACCGTCTCCTCGCCGTCGCCGCGTCGCGTTCTTCCAAGAAGCAGCCTCTTAGAACAATCGGCTGTTGGGGCGGACGTGATTAACATGAGCTGCGGCACTGCGGCTCGGGCCAGGGTTTGTGTGCTGGTCGGAGTGCGCTTCCTCGCCCCGCCCTATCCCACCCCACCCCGCCCCTTCCCGTCGGCTCGTCACGTGCCGCCCCAACCCGCCCCGTCCCGCCCAGTCCCGCCCCGTCCCGCCCCGCCACGTCCCGCTCCGCGTCGTCCCGTCCCGGCCCAATCTGCTGCGTTCTCCGATCCGATCCGATCTCCGATCCGATCCGACCCTACCCTACCCGACCCGACCGGACCCGCCTCATCCCATCCCGCCCCGAGCTGCCCTGCCCCACCTCCCCCGCCCCGCACCATCACGTGCCATTTCCCGCTCCGCTCCTCTCTCCATTCTTAACCTCACCGACAGTATAGGCCCGCTCCACACTGACCCTCACCCATTTTGCTCCACTCTGCTCCGCCTCACTCTATAACATCCCGCCGCATCTTGCCTTATCCCCGTTTGCCCCGCCCCGCCCCACTCCACGCTCTCCCTCCCCGCCCTTATCGCCCCCTCCTATACTGTCCTGCCTTGCCCTGCCTGTCTCTCCACACTTTACTCCGCCCAACCTCGCTACTCCCCGCTACACGTCGTTACCCCGCTCCGCTCCATTACGATCCGCCACTCCCCGCCCCAGTCTGCTCCAACTCGCCGTTCCCTGCCTAACCCCGCTTTGGTTCTCCCCGCCCCTTCTCCGCCTCGCTATCCATCACCCTCTACCGCTCCAACCCGAACCGTCTCTTCACCGTTCCCCTCCGCTCTGGCCCGTCCCGCTTCGTTCCATCATTCCCCGTCCCGCTCAAACCCGTCGCGCTCCGCACCCACCCTCCCCGCACCGCGGCCATTCCGCTCGATCCCAGGTCCCCACCTCTGCGACCCACCTTCCGCTTGCTCGCCCACCTGCGCCCTGTCCCGCCCCCTTCCCCGCCGCCGCGGGAGTTGATCCGGTGCGGCGCGGTGGCCGTGTTTTTGCTGCGTGCCCTGGCCGCCGCCGCCGGACGCCGCCCCAGCGCCGCTCGCTCGCATTAATTCGCCTCCGCCTCTGCCGCCACCGCCTCTGCCGCCGCCGCCTCCGCTGCCGCCGCTCCCTCCGCCTCCTCCGCCTCCACCGCCTCTGCCGCCGCCGCCGCTGCCACCTCCGCTGCCGCCGCCGCCGCCACCGCCGCCGCCGCTCCCGCCGCCTCCGCCGCCGCCGCCTCTGCCACCGCCGTTGCCGCCACCTCCGCCTCCGCCTCGAGCCAGGGATGGCGCCAGGTCATCGCCACCTGCCTGCGCTACCACCACCACCACCAATATCTTAACTACTAGAATCGCTACTATTGTCATTAACCAATCAGCACAACAAACGACAACAATGACCTCCTGCACCATTTATCTACCCGCTCTTCTAAATCGGCTGAGGTGGTTCAGGGCATCAATTGACCTCACTGCAGTGCCTCTGACCGGAAGGTCTTAGGGTTCGAGTCCCGACGGTGGCAGGATTTTCGATACTGGCTAGATACGTCGAATGCAGGTGCTGTCCGGTGGAGAATTCTAGCGGTCGGCTGCTCTGATCTTCTCCGTGTTTTTTTCGATCAACTCTAGGCGAAAGTCGGGCCACGCGCGATCGTCCCCCCTCTTCCTTGTCCTATCCTCACCCCTTGCTTACACACACATATACTTTCATGCACACTCCATTGACGTTGACGAGCAGTCAGCAGCTTAGAGCTTGACCCGGCTGGGGCGGTGCCCCTCTGATGGGGTATTCTTGGATGGGGAAAATCCCGTAAGCCGATGTATAGGTCGGCGCCGGATCTCACTTTTTAGCAGGGAAGACCACTAAACGACCGGCCGTCATAAAAACATACACTACACTTAGGAAATTAATGTCCATACTTCTTGACGTACTCGGAAACAAAATAATCAATCAACCGCACGTGTGACCTGCCCGACCACAAGTTCCATTCAACAATTCTACTAACGTCATCGCCGCTATCATTTCTAATATAATCACTATCATCAATATTTTCACCATCACTATTAGTATATCTAGTACTAGCGTTATCGGCGTGACAGGGGGAGGAAATGTGGCGTAATGAGTGTACCTTCCGCCGCTGGAACCCAACTACAATCCTCCGTTCCGATAAAACGGACATGCACAAACTTCAAGTCGTATAAAATAAATTCTAACTTGTATTACAAGCTTCCCCAAATCTCATCTCTATCACACATCCGAGTTACTGAAAATCCCACTTATTAAATCGGAATCAAAAAAAAAGTTTATTCCACATATTTTTCAAAACATTTGCTGAATTGGTAGATTCAGACTCAGGAATTCCTTGCCCTTTGCATGCATGTTAGTTTTAAATTTAAGATTATTAAGTAAGCTTGTAAACACATGTGAATGGTAACTTTTACGTAAGAAAATATTTTTCTTGAAGAGTAATAAAAAAACAACATGAAACCGTTTCTGTACCGCTTCAATATCTAACTTAGCCCCTTCGAACTCTCCGTTGTTCTTTCCCTCTTCACTTCCACTTCCACGTTATTTTTCTCAGAGTGTTTCTCTTCTTCTTTCTGTTTAAAACTCCCTCCTCTCTCGATCGTCTTGTTCCTCCCCAGCCGCTCCCACTGCTTCCGCTGCATTTCGCTTCGTCTCCGCTGCCTAAGTGACGCGCCGGCCGCTTTAACTCCGCCTCCGTCTGTGCACCCGCAGACCCCTCTCCGTCGCTCACAGTGGGTCACAGCAGGCAATTCAGTCAGTTCAGTTCACCGGCGGGAAGGTGGCTCAGAGCAAGAACTGATGTCACTGCGGTGCCTCTGACCGGGAGGTCCCAGGTTTCGAGTCCCGATGGTGGTAGGATTTTCGACATGGGCTAGGTCGAGTTCAATCGCTGTCTGGAGAAGAATTCTAGAGGCTGGTTGTTTTTCGTGGTTTCTCCGATAAACACGTGACGAATGCCGGAGCAGTAACCTAACAATCGGGCCACGGACCGCGCGCGATCTTTTCTTCCTCTCCCTTGTCTTATCCTCACCCCTTTCTTACACACCCTTATACTTGCATGCACTACACTTCCACACATGTCGAGAGCTTGAGCTTGTCCCGGCTGGGACGGTGCCACGCTAGTGGGAGATACCTGGCTGAGAAAAAAACCCGCAAGACGACGTAGGTGGGCACCGGATCCAGCGAGGGAAGATCACAGCCACCTCCAGCGATTAAAAATAACATGCATAAACTTACGGGAGTAATTACGTTAGCAGTTGACGCGTCCGGAATAATCCGAAAATCCGAAATCAATCAATCAGTCCATCCAACATTGCGAATAACGAAATTTGAATCTTTTCGACCTCGTTCTTTAAAGTTGTGGCCCAGTGTGCGGTGCTGCCAGGGCCGTCGCCGCCGGCCACGCTGTCTCCTCTCCCGGCGCTGGCCGTGACGCAGACAAGCTGCGCGCCCAGCGGCCAGAAGCGTATTAAGACTTTTGACGCTCGCAGGCTGCCGGCAAAAACTCGTAATAGTAGGTAGTCGTAACTTTCAGCCTCGTCTTTTTGGGCTCGACTCTCGCTGCTCCGCTCGTGATGAAGAACCAAAATCGAATCGCTGTCTGAAAGTAAAATAAACAATTTTCTTTATTTGCGAATAAGGAAAAAAAGAAGGGTTACTTTACGAGGGTAAAAAGTGTTAATTATAGTTCCAGTACAAAAATAGAGTTGCCTTAATGTACAGGGACAGAGAACATTAACATAGTTTCTGAACTGATGTTCTCTATAGATTTGTTGTTCTTTATTTTGACTGTGAGAAATGTGGTATCTCGATTTTTTGCTTTCATTCTCTCCCACGCATTTATCATTCTTTTCTCTGCTAGATTAATAGATGTCCGTCTGGTTGGAAAAGAACCTTCCATTAGGAAAATCTTTCAGGGTGTTTCACTGCTCACACTGTGATCGTTTGGCCTAGTACATTTACTTCAGAAAGCCTATGAGACCGTTCAGATCCACATATTTAGTCGGTTAGTTCGATGGTGGTATTATCCAGACGAATAAAAAATTATACATTAGGATTGTTGATGTCTAATGTATCGAAAATAATGCTTACATTTGGAAAGTCAATGCGTTAACCACGAGCCATCTGATAAATTCGCAGGAAATCAAATCGAAATTATATTAATTTTGAAGTGATCATATTCATTGAAGCACAGATGATGTATTTGTGAGTCACGGATTCGTACCGACTGTTAGCTCAGAGCCAGTAATGCCATTGACCCTGCAGCGACTGTGACAGAGAGGATCTAGGGTTCGAGTCCCAACGATGGCAGGATTTCCGACTCGAGCTCCGTAGGTAGGTCGATTTCAGCGAGAATTGTTGCGGCCGGCTGCTCTGATAGGGAGTTTTCCGTGGTTTCTCCCATCAATACCAAGCGGAATACGGGGCCAGTTCATTAACAAATGGCCACGGACCGCACGCGATCTTTCCTTCAACTTCCGTGTTCTATTCTCTCTTTCGTCTCTCTCCCTCTCTCTCCTCTCTCTCCCTCTCTCTCCCTCTCTCTCTCATCTCTCCTTCTCTCTCTCCCTCCCTCTCTCTCACACACACATACATACACACACACACACACACTCTTAAACGCACGAACTACCACACGTGTCGGGAGAGCAGTTCGGAGCTTAGGTCTTCCCGGCTGGGATGGTGCCCCAATTAGAGAAACATTTCGAGGGGGGATTTCCCCGCAATCCGCCATGTACAGTTCATCGCTGGATCTCAGTATCCAGAGAGGGTAGAACATCGACACCTCCCGCGAGAAAACATTCACCACACTAACGGGACTAATGACGGTAACAGTTGATGTGTTCGGAAACATTAAATAATCACTCAATGGGTACGTACACTGCGAGAACCAGAGAGAACGAGGGACCTGGGGTAGAAGGTCCATGGGGACCCCTTGTTTCAAACAATTGTTCCCCTCATAAGAGTATATTATTATTATTATTATTATTATTATTATTATTATTATTATTATTATTATTATTATTATTATTATTATTATTATTATTATTATGATACGGGCATACGTCTATTTAAAACAGAACCAAAACTACTGATGCTACAAGTGTGAAATTTGGAATATGTGATCCTGATTTGGTGCAACCACTAAAACCTCTATTTGAAATCTGATCTTCTGATGGGACTATAATAATGTTTTTGTACTTTTTCTTGTTAAATGAACCCGCCTTGTATGGAAGGAAATACATTTTGTATTCAGTTGGGGCAAGTTGCGCTAACTCCCCCACCCTGTGGGCTGTGCTGACGTGCGTCTTTTGTTGGCAGATGGCGCGGGCGCTGGCGGAGGCGCGGTCACCGCTGTCGCTACCGCTGCTGCTGCTGCTGCTGCTCCTGCGTGCTGCGCCAGCGCTGGGGGCGGTGCCCGACGGGGAGCTGGAGGCGGTGGCGACGGCGACGGCGGCCGAGGACGGCGGCGGCGGCGCGGAGGACGCGTCGCCGGCGGGCGTGGTCGCCCTGGGCGCGGGCGAGGGGGCGTGGCGCTGCCCGGCGGTGAGCCGGCCGCCCGTGGTGGCCTGCGGCTGCGACCTCCCGCACACCCTGCGCTGCGCCGGCGGCGGCCGCGGCGCCCTGCGGGCCGTGGGCGCGGCCCTGCGCGGCCTGCCGCCCTCCGCCGCCGTCTCGCTGCTCGACTGCACGGTAAACACTTCCTCTGCTTATTCTTATTCTCCTTTTTATTCTTGGTCTTGCTCTTATTCTTCGCCTTGCTCTTGATCTTGCTCTTGATCTAGCTCTTGGTCTTGCTCTTCATTTTGCTCTTGCTCTTCTTCGTGCTCTTGCTCTTGGTCTTGCTCTTCGTTTTGCTCTTCTTCGTGCTCTTGCTCTTGGTCTTGCTCTTCGTTTTGCTCTTCTTCGTGCTTTTGTTCGTGCTCTTACTTCTTGTTACATTTCCCTATGTTTGCCACCCATGCGTTTTGAGACAATTGGAATATGAAAAGGTTCTAACATGTAATGTGAAGGTGCCTAAATATTGCTGCTTTTTGCAGTTTGCAGCATTGTGTCACATTTATTTTTTAAAGAATTCTTTTAGTCAGTCTGATTTGTGATTGTCAATGAAACGATAATTGTGTTCATTGTGTCAATAGTACTCAGTTACTTCAATTCTTTGAGATTTGTCACGAGAGTGATCTATGGGCTGCGTCGAGTGTGGACAATCTTTCATATTAAAGATAACTAGAATAAAAAAATAATTAACTTCTCCCCATAGCACGTCACACACAGTTTTTGTCTATTTTTTACGTAAAATAAATAAATAAATAAAAATTAATAACAAAATTATATCGGAGACTATTAGCAGAAGCATTAGTGTTTCATTTGTTAAAGAAATGTGATGAGAATTCCTAATACAGATTCCTAACGCGGAGTTCAATGAGCAAAAATGACGATTTCTTAGCGATTATAATAATGTGACCAGATATGTAAATATAGATTAGCTAGCAAAATACCTGCCATTGCCGAGCTTTCTTCATGTTCAGTCCTTGCAAATGAGGGGAATGATCAATTTTATATAAGCCACAGTGTTTAAGATTATTATTTTTAACGTGATTGGTTCAAATTTTAATAAAATACTATAATTTTCTTTCATTTTATTTTACATCTCATTGCTATTAGATGAAATTTTTGTTATCTTATGCACCGCTACTGGCCTCTAGAGAATAAAATAGGTATCAGTTTTGCTGCAGCATTATTAGGCTCTGGCGGAATATATTAGGAACTCCATGCTCTAAGCGAGAGTCGAAAAACGGTCACAGTGCATCTACAAACATATTATTTAAATTATTATCCGCATTTGGGTTGTGTTAATCTTTACTAAGCTTTGCTAGGACACTGCGACAATACTGAAGAAGAGCCAGTAAAAATTTCATATCTATTCATATTTTGTGATAACGATGTCGGTTACACGTCGTTGAATTCATTTGTATTAGTGTAGAAAGATAGATGACTGAGTGAGTGACTGTATGCGCATGTCAGCTGGTGGGCGTGCCCTTTCGAGACCCCTCTCGAAAGGGCACAGTCTTCATAGTTCTCAATCAATTTGTGCGCACTTGAAAATATAGATAAACGCCTGAGTGAGTGGCTGTATGCGCATGGCAGCTGGTGGGCGTGCCCTTTCGAGACCCCTCTCGAAAGGGCACAGTCTTCATAGTTCTCAATCAATTTGTGCGCACTTGAAAATATAGATAAATGCCTGAGTGAGTGACTGTATGCGCATGTCAGCTGGTGGGCGTGCCCTTTCGAGACCCCTCTCGAAAGGGCAGTCTTCATAGTTCTCAATCAATTTGTGCGCACTTGAAAATATAGATAAATGCCTGAGTGAGTGCCTGTATGTGCATGTCAGCTGGTGGGCGTGCCCTTTCGAGACACCTCTCGAAAGGGCACAGTCTTCATAGTTCTCAATCAATTTGTGCGCACTTGAAAATATTGATAAATGCCTGAGTGAGTGCCTGAGTGAGTGCCTGTATGCGCATGTCAGCTGGTGGGCGTGTCGGCGCTGCCGGACGAGCCGCTGCTGCCGGGCGTGGCGCTGCACGGGCTGGTGGTGTCGTCGGGGGAGCTGCAGCGCGTGGGCGCGCGCGCCTTCGCCGGGCTGGCGGCGCCGCTGCAGGCGCTGGGGCTGCCCAACAACCTGCTGGAGGAGGCGCCGGCCGCCGCGCTCTGGCCGCTGCGCGCCGCGCTCGACCGCCTCGACCTGTCGCGCAACCGCCTGCGCGCGCTCGACGCCGCCGCCTTCAAGGTGAGACGGCGCAGCCGAAAGGCACGTTCGCACGAGGTATAGAACGATTTTCCTAAGGATGAGCCAAAGTGACAGTTCGCGAAAACAAGTGAACATCACATGTATTTCAGAGAAGTATCCCTCCGCCGCGCCAGCTGATCAGCCACACCCCTTCGTAAAGTGTTAAAACATCCCTATGCAGAAGTCTAAGAGTTTCGCCTAAATATATGCACGTACGCGAGTTCAGGAAATATTTAAATGTAATTACGTATGTGAAACATTTCTTAACATGCTCTCACAATCAGTGAAAAAAACTGCCACGAATGTAAATAGAAAGCTCTCAATCAGAGCTCGCCACATAACAGCACCAAGGCCGGAACCACGTGTATCGGTACGCATCTCTCATTCAAGTCTCAGTTTTAAAATGAACAATATTTATCACACAAAAAGTAAATTCAATGTAATGTTAATAGAAAAAAAGAATTTTTACAGAAGAGCACATAACCCTGCACTTCCTAATTTTAATTATTTCTCGTGGCACACTACATTTTTATCGGACGAGGATATCACAAAATGAAGAGTCGAAGCCATTTACAAGTTAGCCAACTGCAAACGAACAAATGCAGGAAGGGAGTCCATTGGGCCCAAGGGCACGACGACTACAGAACCTTCAGTTATGTTGCCAGCACTGACTGTCACTTTAGCTCAACCTTAGGAAAATCGCTCTATATACACAAGGGTTTTCATAACGTGGTGCGTGAGGGCTTGTCTTCACGATGGAATATGGCTCGGTTTTTCGCGTCTTTCTTGATCGTGCCGCCAGATATCGCATGATCGTGAACGTATCAAGCAGTGCTGCACATCAAGCGACATCTAGCGGCACGACCGAGAAAGTCGCGAAAAGCCGTGCCGTATTCCATCATGAAGACAATCCTTCACGCGCAAAACCCAAGTATAGAGAGATTTCTTTACGAAGGGACCGCTTTGACAACTACTGATGGTAGCGTAACAGCAGGTTATGTCCATGTACTGATTTAGTTCATGAGTTCGTTTGCAGTTGGCTCGTTTCTAAATGCCTTCGACACAATCTCTTGCAACGCATTCGTCCAACATGACTTTCTTTTCTTTTCCGATCTGTCAAACTCATCCCTTCTTAGATTACTTAGACTAACTTCCCTATCTGCGCTCAACGAACGTTAAACCGCGAACGAAACACTGAAGACACACACTGCGCATGCGCTATGCAAACGCTGTTCAGAAAACATCGGATAGCCTTAATGCGAGCTAGGGTTTAAAAGTTGCACAGAAATGAGTTTGCGTTAGTACTTTCTTAGGAAAATAGGCAGTAAAGTTCGCGCGAGATATCGACGACCGTTAAAGGACGAGCGAGACACAAGACTTAATGCAATCACAAACATAAGCATAACACATAGACATAGACATTAACACAAGCGAAGAGTTGGCGTATTCACAATGTCGAACATAAACATAGGCAAAATAAGAGTTTCTATTAGCTATGAGATGCAGCACACGAATCGACATGAATAGTTCGCCTATCGACTTCGATACTCGATTTTGAGTTAACGAACTGTGATTGGCTCATTCCTTATGTCTGACATAAGCATAAGCACAGAAGCTTGAAGCTTGCAAGCTCTTAAGTTAACGTCTTACGTGTTATGCTTATGCGAACGCATTGTGAATGAGTCCACTTGTAGACGTAGTCCTAACTTTTATGTTAACGCCATGCTTATGCTTATGTTTGCATTGTGAATGGGCCTTTACACTGCGCATGCGCAATGGAGGCATTTACCCGCTTTAGCCCTCGATCGCCTCAACCTGTCGTTCAACCGCCTGTGCGCGCTCGATGCCACCACCGCCTTCAAGGTGAGGCGATTAAGAGTCTACAGAACCCAATGTTCCCGTAACATCGTACGCACACGTGAATGCCCGCGATCGTTTGAACGCCAATGAATTCAGCTGCTGCTGTATTGTCATTCACTAAACGTCGCTCTCTATTAGTCTCTCTCTTGTGATAATTTAAATAAAACACTTTAAGTTCAAGCACAAGCAAATGCGTGAAGTTTTAAAAAGCGGAATCAATCGGCAAATGTTACCTTCTCCGCTTCCGAGGATATCTTGTTTACAACAAGAACAACAACAAATTTTGTTTTCTGAAGTATACCATTTGAATTTAATAAGCTGGTTCATTAAAAATCGTTATGATAGTTAATCTGGCATGTTTTCAATTGATGGTATTTTCAATTATTTTAATTACTAAGTGTTTCAACCTCCATTCTTTGTTTATTTCTACAATGTCTTCTGCAATGTTAATATCAAGGAGGTTAGGTTATACGTAACCTCATACATAGAACGTATTACGAATACACATAACCTGCTTTCTTATACGCTACAAGTAAGGATTAATACAAAACACGTATGAATAAATAAAAAATTCACTAACAAAAATACGAAAGATATGGGTTTATTTGATTTCGTTATTAATATTACATAATTTATTAAATGCGACTATCAAACTTACAAGTCCGTAACAAATGAACTTAACGAAAACAGGAAATATGAGTTTATTCAATTTTTTCCTGCAAAATATTCGCAATCTATTGAATTGATGTATATTTTCCTATAATATGTAGCTGGTATTGGTTCATAAACGAAGAAATTGTAGCTATCCAAAAATAGGAGTGACTTATCAGACACCTGTACATATTCTTTTTTTTTTTTTTTAATTGGTAATTCAAAGTCGCATCAACATCTAGGTCATTAGCGACCACTATTGGTGTCAACGCTATGGTAACTATGAAGATGAAACGAAATGGTGATGATAAGGGGTGAAAGGACGAACACAAATGCAATCATGCCCGAGGCGGGACTCGAACCCGCGACCCTTCGGTCCGAGATCACTACGACACTACTGCCTTAGCGATGTCGGCCACCGGGCCGACCTGTACATATTCTCTGGTCTCTAGTCGTAAGGTAATACTCCACCTTTCCATGCCATGGCTGCCTTGTGCCGCAGGGGCTGCGCAACCTGACGTTCCTCGACCTGAGCGAGAACAGCCTGTCGCACATCGCGCCCGACACCTTCCTGGCGGTGCCTGCGCTGCAGACGCTGCGCCTGCGAGGGAACAAGCTCACCGTGGCCGTGGTGGCCGCTCTGCAAGGTCTCAACTCCGAATAATAATATTTATTCTTAAATTCTGTTTACATAGCTAACGTATGGCCTAGCTTACAAACTAGATACTTACAAACTAATCTAAATCTACTTTGTCTTACATCCTGACTTAATTTAACAACGAACATTATTTACATTATTTACAGTAAGCAGTACACACACATATAACACAAAAACATACGCTTATAAACAGCATTTAAACCGCGACTGCACGAGTCATCCACAAACCATCCTTTCTGTTACCATGTAACATGGTGTTACCATGTAAAAACGACGTATCGTCGGTACATAGTGAAACTCATTAAGTCCAAAAACCATGTTTTGAGATTGTAAATCAAGTTGAAGTTGATTCTGTTAAATTTGTCTACTCAATATCTCTTGCTAGCAAATTTCTTTTATTTTACCTTCTTAGCCACTATACATAATGCTCTTTTTAGGAAACAAAAAAAAAAAGGTTCTAAATGAGTTTTCCTTCAAATGTTCTGTTGTATGAATCAGTTAAAACGAAATAATAGATGATTTAGGATTCCCAAACTCCAGGACTTTAGGTAACTTAACTCATAAAAAATGTATAAATTGTGATTTAGCGTAGTAAATAACTAAAAAGCTCTTAAAATGGACTTAGTAAGTTTCCATACAGACGATATTTCACTATAATAACCATATTGCCTTGTTTATTTCATTTTTTGCCTTGTTAAATTCTTTATTTCATCTTTATTACAAACTTCTTTTAGCCGGTCCAAATAGTTGTGTCACAAAGAGATTGTATGGTAGCGTGCGCGGTAGGTAGGGTCGCGGGTTTGCGTCCCTTTTATGCATGGGAATTAATCTGTGTGTTGTGGAATGTGTATCCCATTTCCCATGTATCACTTTTCCAGTAATCTTGTTTCGTTCCTGAACCGTCCGGATGATAGAGAAACATGTGTGTGAGACAGGTACGCGTTGCACTCGGAAGGTGCTATTCCTTGATTCCCCTTGTGTTGTGGCATGGGGAGACAGAACAGACCCATCCACCAAACATCACTCTAGATGCTTGGATTATTCCCCTCCATACAGATACCCACTAACATAATTGAGGATGCAGCACCGAGTACCCTGACAACTCCACTCAATCACCCACACACACAAACCAACAACGGAAAGCGCCTAAGAACTATGTCCGAAAGAAAACCGATAACGTAGTGGGTTCGACTCTGACTTAGTCCCTCACGAGTCCGTCAGTCTGACAAGTCCAGTCCGTCACGTCTCCTTGAAATTTTCTTTCTTTAGAGACTTCATTTACAAAGATTGGTTGCATGTGAGAGCCGCACTCTCACCTATACTACTGTAATAATATAGGAAACGATTATTGTTATTAAGTATATTATTATTACCAATATTATTACACTATTACCATAATTATTCCTCTAATTCACGACAAAAGCTGTTGAGTCTTTGATTATAAAGTCTACTCCCGGTTGCAACCAGCTTCCTAAGGAGCAGATCTAGGGACTCTCGGTGCCTCTAAAATACTTTGCCCAAAATGTAGGCTGTTCCCAATAAAGCAATGTCTTGCGCTTATGCACGAAAAGCGATATTATTATTATTATTATTATTATTATTATTATTATTATTATTATTATTATTATTATTATTATTATTATTATTATTGTTATTATTGTTATTATTATTATTGTTATTATTATTATTGTTGTTATTATTATTGTTGTTATTATTATTGTTATTATTATTATTATTATTATTATTATTATTATTATTATTATTATTATTATTATTGCAGGTCTCCAGCTGCTGCGCGACCTGGACCTGAGCGACAACAAGATGGTGGGTCCGCTGGGGCCGGCCACTCTGCCACCGCTGCCGGCCCTGCACGTGCTGCAGCTGGCGCACAACCAGCTGAGCAGCGTGAAGCGCGGCGCGCTGCGCGACCTGTACGCCCTGGCGTCGCTGGCGCTGCACCACAACCAGATCGACGTGCTGGAGGACCACGCGTTCCGCGAGCTGCGCAACCTCGTCTCGCTCAACCTGGCGCACAACCGCATCGTGGCGGTGTCGGGCGCGTCGTTGGCGCACCTCGAGCTGCTCACCCAGCTCGACCTGGCGCACAACTTCCTGCGCGCGCTCACCGCCGACCTGACGGTGCCGCTGCGCAGCCTGCGCGAGCTGCGCCTCGACGACAACGACATATCGATGGTGGCCAGCGACGCCATCCCGCCCGACCTGCGCCTCCGACGGTTCACGCTGGCAGGTGAGCCAACGCCTAGACCATCTCAACTAACACAAATCTCGGCCATATGGAAACTCTACCATAATATATGAAACTATAAGACTACTAATGCTCTACGCATGCCCGATATGGACAAACGCAGCCCCTACACATACAAATAAACTCCAAGTCGTTCAATTCGAGTCCCGACGGCGGCAGGATTTTCAACACTAGCTTTTCAGCTAGGTCGAATTCAGTCGCTGTCTGGAAGAGAATTCTAGCAGCCGGCTGCTCTGATCGGTAGTTTTCCGTTGTTTCTCCGATCAACACCTGGCGAATGCCGGAGTAGTACCCTAACAAACGGGCCACGGACCGCGCGCGATCTTTCCTTCCTCTTCCTAGTGCCATCCTCACCCCTTTCTTACACACACTTCCACTAACATGCACTACGCGCGATCTTTGCGCGCTACGCGATCGCGTGCTCTGCTGGTGGGAGATACCTGGTTGGGGAGAATCCCGTTAGCCGACGGTAAATCGGCGCCGGATCTGGCCATCCAGCGGGGGAAGACCAGCACCACCACCACCTCCCAAGCAAAAACACGCACTACACTTACGGGACTAATGACCATAGTAGTTGACGCGCCCGGTATCACTAACAATGAATCCAAGACATTCAGGCGAAACCGCAACAGCTGATCACCTGTCATCTGCCAGGTTACAGAAACCCAAGTATAGGGCCGGTACGTTCGTTGAGAGCGCTGATTATCTCCGAGTTATCTCCTGGATAAAGTAGGAGTCTCGTATTACCACCGCACTGTAACAGAGTTATCCACTTCACCGACGAACTTCCGTTCGTTGGTAATACTTTCTAGTTCTTGAAAGCAGTCATAGATTGCAACAGTTTGATTTACATCTTTTTTTTTTTAATTTATTTCTATCTGCTCGACCAGATGGTCCTACAGAGTTGTGAATACACATAAACATATAATTCTTGGAAAACTTCCTAAGTTGATTGTCTTATTGGGGTGTTAAACCACAAAGAAAGACATAAATTTTATGTTTTATGGTGAGGTGAGAAAGGAAGATAGTTTGAATTTGATATTGTTAAGGTTTGGAGAGGGTGTTAATTAAAATATTATGAGAGGACATGTGGGGAGATTTGAATCAGGGGGGTCTGAAAATATGATTTACATCACGGTATAAGATATTTCTTACACCGTGATTTACACTTTTTTTTCTATGTTCATTTATTGCGTGTTCGTAAACGTTCGATAACGATATATCGATGATGGCCAGTGACGCCATTCCGCGCGACCTGCGCCTCCAACGGTTCACGCCGGCAGGTGAGCCAACGCTTACACTGCGATTTTTCCACTGCTGCCTGTGACTTTTCATCAGTTGTTACGGTGCCATCCAATCGGGACCTTACAGTCACTACAGTGGCGTCACTATGGCGTTCAACCTTCCGATTGGATGACATCGTAACAGCTGATTTACTTCAGAGGCAGCTATGAATAAACCCAAGTATAGAGCAGTGGTTTTCAAACTTTTTGCTGCTGTGGCTCCCTTCAGATAACAACTTCTACCACGCCATTAAATTGTTAATAACAACTAAATATTTCTTTCTGGAAGTAATGCCATCGTGTTTACTTTTTTTACTATATACTTACAGTGTACAAAATAAGTATTGCAAGTCATTGTAACTTAATTCATGTTTGACAATGTGAAGAAAAAAGGAATAATATATAAAACGAACACATTGATTGTTCTGAAAAGTCAGCGAGCAGGTTCGAATCCTGCTTGGACCTAAATGTACAAACCCACGCGCCTAGTTATACCGCAAACTTCCCGAATCTCACTTCGTGACCACGATGTCATCGCAAGAACTTTACTGTGCTAATAAACAACTGAGCCCACAAACTTGGCACAGCGGCTACAGTGTAAGTAAGAACATGTCTCAGAACGCAGCAAGTTGTCAGCTTCCTGCGACTCATTGTTGAGTTGTATCGCAAAGTTTTCCAAGTACCCTTTATATATTCTTTTGTCGTGGCAAGATGGATTCTCTCGCCAATCGTACATTGCCTTTTCTCACGCATCCTATCTGTATTAGTCTCTCTGGGTGACGTAAAGCATGCGAGGAATGTCCACATTGCTCCTGGGCAATGCCAGCTCCCGCTGGCAACAGTAAGAGACCGGTCACCACAGTTTGTACTCAGTACGACTTCCGGGTTGTCCTTAGATCCAGTATCTCTTGCTAGGGACTATTTTCGGGCCACATGACTTCTACCTAGGTGTGTCACCCTATACCACTCATACCAGTCGCGATTACTGAACATTGTTTTAAGTCTGCCGCACTTTGTAGAAGCTACTTCTACCGTTGTCTTTTATTTTGAGCTTTTCTGAAATTCCAATTCTATGAAATTATGTCCTTAATAATAAATAGTTCTATAAGGCAATTACATAAACTAATAACTTATGGATCATTAGCTCACTCCATTTTCACAAAATCTTGAAAGACGCGTAACTCACGAACGACCAGAGAAGGACTGTTCACCGTAATATTTTGCGGTGCCTACCGACCGTCCAGACGCGCATTCTCCCCTCTCCCCGCCCTTGAAACATGAAGAGCCCTAGGTTATCGCGGTTGGCATGCGGTTCCTTCGCCTGCGCTAGCGAATTATCTGGACGGCATTAAGAACTGTTTGAATCTTCTCACTCTATCGCCCTTCATAGCGCTTACGGACGCGGAAGACTGAATGGCTTTCAGTAGTAAAACTGAGTTATTTTAAAGCATTAGTTTTAAAGCTTTCAAAACATCAATCTCCATTTTTATAGGATTACCAAACTTACGAAATATTTATTATAAATTTCGAATTACTAGGTATACTTAACTAGGTTTATGCGGTGTATCGAAGAATTCATTACTGACTCATAGCAAATCAAACCTAAGGGGATATTACTCGATCATTATACATTTGCAGACGGCAGAATGAGGAACTACTGTTGTTTTGAAACTGAGGGACCGAACACACATCCGAGAATACACGGATAATGCCGATGTCTAACAGCATCTGACCAATGCTGACTCCAGCTGAGACAGTCCGGAGAAAAGCGTAACGTTTTTGTCGTTTTGTGATGTTTGCGGTAAAATCAAATCCACTTCGGTATGCAGTAGTGCTTTCTGGCAGGAAATTAATTATAATGTAATGTATTGCCGTGAGAAAAAGAAGGTATTAAAACTATTAGAAAGACCTATGGACAGAGCTGCAGTACAATACACGTTGTCATCGACAATACACGCTATTCACTAAAGGCACGGAACATTTTTTATTGCCTCATTGCACATATCTATTACATAATAGCTATGCTCTTACCCGATTCTACTCTGCCATGGCCTGCAATCAGCGGGCCTGTACCCCGCTCGTCGTCATCTGTATCATACCTAATCGATTAGTATCTAATATTGACGTGCGATTCTCATTCAGTCGGCGGTGACCTCATGTAAACAGACCGCTTGTCTGCAAATGTAAAGTGAACGAACATAATACTGTTGTCAGGTATAACAATATAGAAAGAAACGCTGAAAGTAAGGGTCTGCGGGACACAAGGCGATTGAAAGGGGGAATTTGGGAGTGCCATGGTGTCCGCACCTAGAGTCTGCCAGCAGGGAAAGCGTTGAGAGATCCGAGAGCACGAAAGACGCTACAGGACACACACACACACGCACGCGCGCGTAAAATAATCTCTCCCTTCATGTGGCTCTCGCTTATCTGCTAGAAAATGTACAATAGTATTGTAGACTAACTTCGACTTGGAAAAAGAAATGTTTATTAATAACCCCTGCAGAAGTCTCTCTCGGACGACGGACCTTTGCTTACCCCCAGCAGCGCTCCCGTGGCTCTGTAGCAAAATATGTGCTAAGTCTTGGCCTCCTTATGTGCCCTAGTGCTGCCAATCACGTGGAATAAACGTAATTTGAGTTATAACATTTTCCGTGTTTTCCTCTTCAATTTATGAGTTCCTTGCGTACATTTAATCCTCCAAATGTACTAACGAAAAAATTAGTGGCTAAGATCAGGGAATCTGGGATAACACAATCCACGATGGGTGATTCATTATACACTCGACTCCTGTTATAATGAACTTCTGTGGACTAACGTTTTTGGTTCACTATATCAGAAGTTCACTGTATGTGTATATCCTATGCTGTCAAAATTAAATAGATTTTCTCCACAATCTCACACACTCTAAGTAGTGGGAGGGCACCGGCCGCCGGAGGTAGTGCCAGTTGAGCGCTCTTTGGTTTCAAAATGATTTTACATACATCAATATTGAAGCAATTTTTAATACAGAAATTTAAAAAATAAATTATTTTGAATTGTTTGCTGCGTACTTTTTTTTTCATTAGTATGGAGCCATAAAAAGTGAGAGCTGTAGTATCGGTGCAGTTCCCTCTTGGTCTGCCTTCCCTTCCCCTTTTTCGTGCGTGACCTTGAAACACCACATTAAGAAAATCAAAGTATAACGTTGAAATTTGTGGCACAGAGACGACATATTTTTAAGAAATGGTAATAATTTCCAGGATGTTACATTTCCTACGTTCACTATAACCGAGGTTCAGAGTTCTCTATAACCGACTCTTCTTGTCCCCATTTGTTATATAAGTGAAACGGGACCAGTGACTTAAGTTCACTATATCCGAGTTCACCATAACCGGAGTCGATTGAACATGACGAATTCCGTGTGATTTGCAGCGAAGAGAAACTGAATGTGTTTCAAAGGTGCCTAAAGTGTAACTGTCAGAGGTTATAGCACCTTCTGTAAGGTACCTGAAAAGCGACGTGAAAGCACTGAACATTTACCCCGTGCAAGCCCGGCGGATAATTTGGGTATTGTGGGTAGCTTTCCCCACACGAAAAATTTTACCCACTCGGAAGTTAGGGTGAGAGAAATATTCCATTAACTTCAAATTCCAGAAAGAAAGAGTTTCTCGGTTTTGCGTCGACTCAAAACTTATACGCGATCAACTATGTTGCAAGATCGACTCAACGGTATTGCTAATTTACATGTTTATAGCGACATGACAGAAAAAATCGATTTACAAAAAATGTTAAATGAGTTTGTATCAAAAATACAAAGCGCAGCGCTGTTTTTGCATCGTAAAACTGAAAACTGCTGAAGTTACATACAATAAATGTGATTACAATTTGATTGCAATTTAATGATAAACCTGACAATTTGAAAAATATGTTTTGTATTTTTCCCTTCATAAACATTTACGATGGGTAATGGAGGGGGAAGAGTGAGCCAGGTCAACTACCCTCTCGGAGTTATACTTGGGTTTCTGTAACCTGGCTGATGACAGCTCATGAACTGTTATGGTTTCGTCCAATCGGGAGCTTAAACGTCACCACAGTCACGTCACCGTGATGACGTGTTAGCTCTCGATTGCATGACGCCGTAACAGCTGAAGTGTCATCGTCCAGGTTACAAAAACCCAAGTATAATACCAATCGCCGGGCCTTATCGCCTGAGCACTGCTGGGAGACAACGAAGGCTTTTCAGACGGTTGAAATTTTTTTCTGTCACTTGTTACATTAATAACTATTGTGATACTGTGTATTGTAATGTTACTTGAATCCATAACTAAGATGAAATTCTGTTACAGACAATCCGCTAAACTGTGACTGCAGTCTTGCTGAGTTTGCTGCCTGGCTGGCCAATTCTAGTCAATTGCCCGAAGCTGATCGTTCAACGGCAATTTGTGCAACACCACCTTCTTTGGAAAATGGACTGTTGATTCAAGTGCCTTCTTACGATCTTCTATGTGGAGAGGAAGAAATTAACCTAGCTCCCCCAGAAGGACCTTTATCAATTCAAGGAGCTTCATCGGAAGTATCAGCCTCAAAGGCAACACTGTATTCATTTCAATATGATGGCCTTCAGATATTTTTATCCTGGAATGTGGATGCCAGTGCTATTCCATACTCGTGCAATTCCCTCATTGTATATGAAGAGATGGGAGTTCATGAAGTGCCTGTGGAATCAATTCCTTTGCAGTGCAACTCTTCACAAGTACCAGAACCAACAACTCTTACAGTGTCTTTGGAAAGTGCAGATTTGCAACAAGGTCACAACTATCGTTATTGTGTTTTGCTATTAGAAAGTGGTGAAATTGAATCGGATGAAGTTTCTTTAGATTGGGGGTGCAGCGATATGATTCGTTTGGAACTTACTCCTAGACAACATTCAATCCACAATTCCAATAATACATCACAGATTGTTGCCATCAGCTATAATACGACTCAAACTGGAACTCTGTCAGTGTCAGTACAATTGTGGAGTCAGTTCTCGTCTCGTGCGTATTGCATGTTTACACTGACTGTATATGCCAGTGATATTCCTATAGCTGTAGAACGTTTAAATTGTTCTTATCCTAAAGTGACTTTCCATGAACTACCCAAAGGACCATATCGTGTGTGTGCAACAATGGGAGATGTGCCACTAACAGGTTCCCAAGAACATTGTGTTTGGGTTCAAGGAGATACGAATTCCAATACACTTGGAGGATTAACAATAGCATTGGCTGCAACATTTGCAGCATTTATTTCTTTGCTTGGTTTGTATATAGCTTCAAAACGACTATTCAAGCAACCCAAACTGCTTCCTACTCACCAATGTTTTCTTGCTGCACCAATAGATGTACAACAGCACTCTCGCTATGTTAAACTTCAGGCTACAACAAGACTGTAATGTACATTAATTCCAAGTGTCTCAGATTCATTTGCCTTTCACAAAGCATTGTAAATATATTTTTAGAAAAGTAAATATTTCTTTTCAATATTGATGTGTAATTTTTAATCTGTGATACATGTCTGCTTTAAAGAAAGCTATTTTTCCCTTTTAAGAAGCCTTTGTGCAATAAATATATTACCATAAACAGCTTATCAATAATGAAGGAATATCAGCAAACCAAAAGTATACAATTTCCTACTTTTTTTTATCAGTGTCATAGTTCTTCCTCTAGCATGCCCGTCTTTTTCTCCCTTCCTCGTTTTCTCCCCCGTCGTCTCTCACACATAAATGTATAAGAGTGAGACAATTTTTTTTTAAAACGTAACGCTAGTGAATATTGGCGGGAGGTCCGATTTTCGATGGTGGTGACCAAGAAAAATAATAAAAATATTGCATTTTAAATATTTCAGACAAGAATTGGGTAATTAATAAATGTAGAAGCATATTTAAAAAAATATTAGTTACAAAACAGCCCAGAAATACTCGTACAACAATGAGACGATCGCAAAAGAATCGCTCATATTAGCGCATTGAATATCAGCTTGCCGTCAACTCTCGGTGACAACCCACCGGCCGCAGTGGTTCGTATTCCTTTGCCGATGATAGAGCGATTTTCCTAAGGATGAGCCAAAGTGACAGCTAGTGCTGGCAACATAATTGAAGGTTCTGTGGTCGTTGTGCCCTTGAACCCAATAGACTCCCTTCCCGCATTTGTTCGTGTGCAGTTGGCTAACTTGTAAATGGCTTCGACACTTCCTTTTGTGGTGTCCTTGTCCGACAAAAATATAATGCGCTGCGAGAAATAATTGATATTAGGAAGTGCAGTGTTATGTGCTCTTCTGCAAAAATTCTTTTTTTCATTATATATTACATTGAATTTACTTTTTGTGTGATAAATATTATGTTTATTTTAAAACTGAGACTTGAAAGCGAGATGCGTACTGGTGCACGTGTTAACGGCTTAAAATTATTTTTCTTTCTATTTACATTCGTGGCAGTTTTCTTTTACTGATTGTGAGAGCATGTTAAGAGATTTTCTACATACGTAATTAAATTTAAATATTTCCCGGACTCACGTACGTGCATATACCTCAGCGAAACTCTTAGACTTCATAGGGATGTTTTCACAGAAGCCATAACCAAACACTTTACGAAGAGGCATGGTTGAACAGCTGTCGCGGCGGAGGGATACTTCTCTGAACTACATGTGATGTTCACTTGTTTTCGCGAACTGTCACTTTGGCTCATCCTTAGGAAAATCGCTCTATACGCAGTGGGAGAGCACCAGGCGCCGGAAGGAGTGCCAGTTGGGCACTTTTTGGTTTCACATACATCGATATTGAAGCAATATCTTGAATATTGAATTCATTAAAACGAGAATCTATATTCCTAACGTATTATAATAGTGCATTCTGAAACGTTGATGTAATGATGGGTATTATTAATTCACGTATTACGATACGAGCGAAGAACAAGCGAGTACCGTAAACTTTACACGAATTTATTACTACCCGTTACATCGAGTTTCATACGGTATTTTTTCTACGACTTATGGTAACGTTTATTAGTTAAACTTTTAAACTGAATCGTTTCGTGCAGTTGACATGCAGTGTTCAGCCAAGGCCACCTAGCGAATAACTTCCTATCCTACCCACCGCAGGTGGCTTTGTTTTACCAGACCGCCGGCGAGGGAGTATAAAAGTTGCAGCAATAATTCCGACGTCACCGTTTTCGCCTTTTTTCTTATTTCTGGAAATGCCAACTCCACTTTAGATTCACTAGACATTTTAATCTAAAGAATTGGCTGGTTTTTAAGGACAACCACACACCAGCAACATACAAACCAAAATGACTTGCGTTCAGATCTTAACGTCAGTCAAATATGCCCTCCAATAACTACAACTGCGCTAGTCAAATAGGATCAACGTGAAATTACGATCCAATTTATTTAAAATAATATTTCACGTAAAAAATTACTAGTAATAAAAGAAATTAAAACTGAAAAGCATAAAATAATATTAAATGCAATTTTAATTACGCAATCGAACGGAACATTTACTACAAAGATTCTCAATGATAATTTAGTGTCAATACTTGGTTTATAAGCTTCTCTGTGATTGGTCAAGAACATGTATTGTGATGGTTCACTTAGACACGTCCCAGTAATATATAAATAAAATGGACAAAATTTTATGGAATTGACATTTACAGAAACGAAATAAACAGTCGAAGGTGCTAGGGTGAAGGTAGAAAGTGCTTTTATTTCTAAAAAGTATCTAAGGAACTGTGCTGTTAGCACACCAGTGAGGAATAAATAAATAGATAACATTTACTTAATAGATAAACTCGCACAATTTCTATATTATTTTGGAGTAACGAAAAATTTAATTAAAGAAAATATTCCCATATTAGGCAAAGACAATTGAATGTGTTTGACATATAATGAGTGATCACATAAACATTAAATAATTTAACAAGATCTGGAATTTAAAAAGCGAAAAGTTATTAATGTTATTATTTGGATTTTATTTAGAAATTATTATAACGAAGAAAATATGAGAAATATAAAGACATTTGTAAATAGAAAGTATAAAAGTACAGCGGGTTAACAAAAGGGAACTGTCCTTTGTTTCAAACCGCGCGGTGCAGAAAGGGGATGCAACAATGCTTAAGATAGAGACGGGTGTGTGACTTCGGACAGGCAACATCATGCTGTAATTTGAGTTGTTGATTCATTAGAAATGTTTTAAATAGTGTCAAAGTTTTCGAAAAATGATGTTCTAATTGGTGAAACATTAGCCCTGGAGCATTTTTAATTTTGGATCTTCGAAATCGAAGAAAAATGGTATGGAATTGGGCTGGACTTGGATGCAGCATTGGCAATAGTCGGGGACGCCACTTTGAGGCCAGTTGAACGATACCAGGGAAGTGACGAATATTCATCATAATACAATTTATAGCAAGGCCAAGATTGTGAGTAAATGTTAATAGTAAAAAAATGGCCATTGGAAAATTTCCACTTTTAAAAAGAGTGCACTCGCGTGAATGGTATTGTATATAAAATGTATGAATGTTTGAGTGATATGTTGATTTTTCCTTGTTAAGACATTTTTTTAATGACAAATGGCTTTGACATATATTTCGCTGTCATGTTATATATATTAGAATGAGGATTGCACTCGCTGATCATTATAACGGCGAGAAGAGAATCGGTATAATAAATAGCTGCCGACATTGCGATTCGGCAACATTGTGAAATCTGTGTTATTTTCTTTCCAGTGGGTAGTAGAAATCAAGTGACAGGGAAAATAATAAGATAGTCAAGCTCCCAAAATAAACTATAATAGTTTTTCGCTACCTGTACAGGGACGACTTCGCGGACCCATACGAAATATAAATCTGTACTGTAATGGGACACAGACCGATTCAATATAGGGGTGCAAATGTGTAGATTCGGGAAGTGTCAATCAAAAGATCAATAGGGGGGTCATTGCGGATCTGTGATCAAAATTTAGATTTAAAGTAATCCGTAATAAAATGGACACACATAAACCAATCAGTAATGATCCGTAACTCAGTGTTGCGCTTAACGTATTTATTTTGTTATAGCTCGTAAAGTATGCGCGAAGGAAAAAGCCAAAAATGGTTGTATGGTTTCCATGATGATGTTGCTAGGTTTCTTTGTTAACATTTATCGTCTCCTGTATTATTTCAGTATTATACATACCTTTTGCGGCTCTCACACGCAACCAATCTTTATAAATGAAGTCTATAAAGAAAGAGAATTTCACAGAGACGTGAGGAATTGCACTTTGACTTTAAAAATATGAAGGGTTTGTTGAAAAAACACATCTAAACATTAATGTCAAATGCAACTCGCAACACTGACGCATTTTTATCTCTATCGTTAAATAACTCCTAAACTAAATATTTTGGGGCCTTTAACTAAAATTTTGAGACCAATGGCCTCAAAGAAACTTCCTCACACCGTAATCTGTAGGATAACATCGTGAACATTCTATTACATTTTTGCTCATTCGATGCTTCCCGATTCTTCACACCACCATCTATATAGGATGTTGTTCTACCCCACCTGCTCATAGCCTGCAGAATCTGCAACTGTATGTGAAATTAAACTAATTACTTGATATTCTACACGAATGAATTACAAGGGTGTACCTCTCTGCTCGGTAATAACGTTAAATAAGAATAGTATGTACGAGGGTGTATTGTATTGTTATCAATTACAAGGAGACATAGAACAAGTGATGGAGTTTCAAAAGCTGTGAGACGCGAGTACCTACCATTCAATATCAATTCTGCCTTTTGTTGCCAGAGACTTCACGCGCGAGTCACTTTGACCTTATGTCCAGGTGTGAAGCTTAGTGGCAAGCGCATTGCGTTTCAAATTCATCGGACCAGACTGATGCTGCGAATGAACGCAATTTTTGACCGCTTTTAGGTGTGTGAACACGTACGTCAGAGTGAGGCTCGGCACACAGACAAATACAAATGTGGAACGAAGTCTTTCCCGACTGAAACATATATTAGTTGATAGAAGATATAATAATTTTTCAGAAAATTATTTGGAAATATACATAATTGTAAATTCTAATGAAAACAATTACGAACAATGAACTTATAAAGCGACCTTAATTAATTAAATAATGAATAAATAAATAAAATAATTAAGAACATTTTTTCAGTAACACAATTATTTTTTATTTCTGAAGGTATATTTGTATTTTTCAATTTTTGTATTTACTTCTTTTTTTTTTCTAATTTAATTTTGTGTGTGAATAATATTTAAAATGCCAAATACGGGTTGTTTTAACATTATGTGCAAACTTAATTATAATAAAAACACTAAAATTATAATATTTCATTCATATTAAATCAGATTCAAAATATAAAATAAGTTGATAAGTAGATTAATTGGATATTTTAGGCCACATAACATTTTGTGAAGTTTTGATCTTTTTATTGCTCGTTTTTACACGTTTTAGAGAGCTTTGCTGCACGAAAATTCGGTCTTAAGACGTCATCATCGTATATAATATTTCGTATGCTTCTGAACATGGATGGTTTTTCCAATGTCTATCCGGCTGTATTTACTCCAAGACGCAAATATATCACGGAGTAACCCAACCCTTGGTTGGTAGAGGGTAGTATAAATTCTCTGGCAGACCCTGGTACCAACAACAGAAAATTATAATACCTTCTGCCAACCACGCGGAGCGCTCGCACCAGCTCGCACAAGAGTTCAAGCATGGTGGAGTGCGTGAATGGTGTAAATATCTGTTTTTGATCGAAGTGTAGTTTCGCTGTAGTGAAGAGAAGTAATATAATAATGGGAGTTGAAGATCGGGACAGGAAGACACCTAATTCCTCGAAAATTACTGAAAATGAAGTTACCAACAAGGTACGGTTTGTCACATACAAATTTCTGAGGGAAACGCGTGCATTCATAACCTCAAACATGTTATTTTGCAGAAACAGCCTTCAAAACGTAAGTTGTCTGTTGAAAAAAGCAGGGAGCTTAACATTGAAGATAAAAAAACAGATAATGAAGTAAATTTTGATAAGGTGGGTGTAAACTGGATGTATTTTTGTTTTCCCTTGCACGTGTGACACTTCCAACATTTGATAACCCAATTGATATATTTACCAAATGTATAAATTGCAGGATGAAAACCTTTTTGGAACTTTTGAATACGAAAACGACAGTTCTGATGAAGATGGTGACGATGAAGTCAGTAATTCGGGTTCTGAGGATGAACCAATCTTCGGAACTTCAGACGGCGAAAGTGAAGATTTGTCCTTTGAGGATGACAGTGAGGACGCAAACGAAAGCCACTCCGAAAATGAGGAGGAGACCAAACCAAACGGTCTGGAATCGAGTTCGAAAGCGGACTATAATAAATTGAAAACATTCACAAACCGGTTCCACAATGTGACATCTATTAGTAACGAACAGGAGAGTGGTGATAGCCAGTTAAAAACAATTAATTCTACCAGTAAGAAAAGAAAGTCTAAGAAACATAAATTAACAGGTGGTAGATTCATAAGACCTGATCCAGAAAGTGTGTTGTGTGGTGAGACAGAAAAGAAGTCGGAGGAGTCAGAACAAGAAGAAGACACAGAAAAAAGTGTTGGTGAAGTAAAAGATGATGAGGTAATGCCCAATAAAATTGTTTTGGAAAAGAAGAAAGAGTATGATGAATATGAAGAGGATGATACATCGGATGAAGAGGTATTTTATTCAGTTTTCACTTCAATATTTTTCTTACAGTAAGAACTGACATTTTAGACTGAAAAATCCTTGTTAAATATAATAGACCTTCCTGTAGAATATAATTGACCACTAATATTTTCTAATAATTCGATAATTTAAAAATGGTATTCTGAGGAAAAGAGCATGGTTAAGCATCGTATAATGTTGTATTGCTTAGAAATAGTTTTTATTTTTACATCTGATACTTTTAGGGTAATGGAGTGCAGAGATGGGAATAGTAGGGCAATTTTTTTCATCTCTATGTAGGAAACTAATCGTAAAATTATCAATACATGATTTTGTATCATAAGTCATAGTAATGACTAAGATTTTAGCTGCAGCTTTAGCTGAAAACAATTTTGAACTTGAAAAGAGTGCATAGTATAACTTCTGTTCTAACATTTCAAGACACACATTTAGTTTGGAATCACAGAAATGAAAATCAGGGAGAGCAGTTCCAGCTAGGTTGATCACCAGAAGAAATCCACAGTTGCTTGATGGGCCAATAGTGAAGTTGTTAGTGTAATTAAGTGACAGTCTAAAGTGAATAAGTTTTGTAAATTGATCATTTCAGTTTTCTCTTGAACACTGCTCTCCCCCAAAATCAGTTTTGTTAGTATGTCCAGATTTATTTCTTCTGCTTAATTGTGCTCCATTTAAACAAAATTATGATATTGAAAAAATGGTAGGTTTGTAAATTAATTGACGAAATACTTAATTGGCTAACTTAATTTTCAATTTAGTTGTAATATTTCAATAATTTACTTAACAGACTTCTTGTGATGACATTTTATGTCAAAATAATAAATGATGTAATTGTTGGATTATGTCAAAATACTGAATAATTATGTTACGGGTTGAAACTTTTCCCATGTGATTTGTTGGAAATAGTACAATAGTAGATATAATGCTGCTTCTAGTTCAGTTGGCAAACTGCTCAATTATCTGCAATAAAAAAATTTTTGGGGGGAATTTTTTAATATTCACTCCATCCTTCTTAGAAATAAGGTCTTTTCTAGAGGCAAATTAACATTGATTTATGTTATTGTTGTAATTAAGGAGTAATTGATTTTTCTTCTTGTTTGCAAATGGTGTAAAACAGACCCGATTGCTCCACAATGATAACTGTTAACTATTGATTTCCGATAAACAGTCCATAAAGGGGCAAATGTATGGTTACAGAGGGCATGGAAATAGAACATAATTTCTTTGGTGTTATTTTGTTCATAATATTTTTCTATTATAAATCTTGACTTATCTAATTTTTTTCCACGTGTTGCTTTCAATATTCAGGATATCCGAAATACTGTGGGCAATATTCCAATGAATTGGTATGATGATTACCCACATGTAGGTTATGACTGGGAAGGTAAAAAAATTATTAAACCACCCAAGGGAGATGAGCTAGACAACTTTTTGAAGAAAATGGAAGACCCAAATTTCTGGTATGATATATTTGGTGTACATTTGAGTTATTAATTGTTAAGTCTTTTTTACATTTATATTTATTTGCTTTCCTTCTTATGTAAGTTATTTGATTTTGTGGATAAATCATGACTATCATCATTGTCATTATGTTGAGGTGGATAATGATGTAAGGGATAAGGAACCCTCCTAAAAAAAGAAAAAAAAAGAAAAGAAAAAGAAAAAACCCTGATCCAAACCTTTTTCATCCGCCAGTGTTTCTGAAGTGAACAGAATTCAACCTCCAAACTAAGAAACAAAATATTGAGCTTTCAAATCACTGGTTTCTTCTCTGTCAAGGTTCTACATGGAGTCATATCATTTTGTTAATAGTTCTTGGTTGTTGTATTAAAATAATTCTATTCTATTCCCTTTCTCCAATTCTTGCTGATCAGTTGTATGTGTTCCTTCAATAAAAAAATGTATTGGTTATTTCATATTGTTAATTGCTTCCACCACAATCTGAAATTAAAACAAATGTTTTCAAGTAGTAAAGAGTTAAATGAGTTATGAGAGTTAAATGTTACTTCCTATTTTATGCTAATACATTCATTGAAAATTATTATTTCATTTTGACTAATCCAATTGATGTTTTCTGTTAAATGTACTCTTGATTTTTGGTTGGATTTTGAGTCTTTTATATTTTTTCATACATCATAGTTGAATTAATTAATTTATTTTTACAACTTCGTAAATATACAAAGTTGGATTTGCTTAATACATGTGCAATTCACGCTGCACACAATTTAATAGCAGTGTACAATAATAGGATACATACTATGCACATTCCTGTATCTCTACCACACTAATCTTTTCATCTTTGTTATCTAATATCCACCTCACCTTATCGTTCACCTTTCCCACATTCTTCCTTTCTCAAAAATCTGACATCTCTCACTTATAGTTGTTCACCATGTATAAAATACTTCCTTTCTATATAATTTTCTCTCATTTTCTCTTCCTTCTGCCTTTTAAAACTCCATCACTTTGTTCTTATTCATATTTAATTTGAGTTCTCTATTCTCTAAACATTTTTTTAAATTTCCTCAACACTTGCTTGTAGTCCTTGGCATTGTCAGCCAATAATAGGGAGTTTTTCCACCCTTGAATGCTAAAACAATTGAAAGCACTATCGATCTTCTCCACATGTGCAGTTAAGTTTCGCATAATTTTTGTGCATCTGTGCATGTGCAGAAGATTGAGATTGCAGGTGATTGCTGCCCGCTAAGGCAGCATATCTCCCTCCAGCCATATCTCTCTAACACCAGATCATTTGCAAAAGATAATTTATTTTACCAATCAATATCCCTGCATCTGGGCCCTTCTTTAACTTCTCTTCTAAACCTACCATATATAAATTTTAAAAGAAGAGGACTCAATGGACAACCCTATAGGTCCAGAACGTATTGCTAAATTTCCTTTCTGTCACCACCCTGTTCCTCATTTCTTTGTAAATCAGCTTTAAGCATATAATGATTGCCTCTTCAATTCCTAATTTTAACATAATGTTCCACAGCCTTTCCACTCTTCACATTGTCAGAGGCCGCTTTCAGGTCAGCCCATTGTCTTCTCTTTCTTAATTTTATCACTCTTCCTATAATATAGTTCAGTGTGTAAATATTATCCAGAACTCCCTTACCACTTCTGAATCCTGTTTGATTGCATGGTAATAGTCCTGTCTCTCTTACCTCTCACTCCAGTCAGAATGGTATGATTCTTATCCACATTTTTATACAATGATGACATGAGCATTATTCCTCTATTTCTGTTCTCTCTCTTGTAAACTAGAATAATTACACTTTCTTTCCATTCCCTCTGGAATAACTCCTTGCTCAATGATCATATTGAATATTTTTTCAATAAGTCATATCCCTTCTTCCGAAGAATAGATCCAGAATTCATTTGAAATCATATCACAGCCTCCTTCTTTCTTTTACTTTAATCCTTTGACAGCAATCTTATTTCTTCCTTGTCTATTTTTCATATGAAGTTCTTTATCATACTTGGTCTCTCACCATTTTCCATCACTTCCATGTTATCCTTACCTTTAAATCTTTCCTTGAACCATTTGCACCATTCTTTCATTTCCTTTTCAACTACCCTCTGAACTTTACTAATCTCTCTCTTTAATATATCCCATGCCTCTCTTTGAGATTTAACCTCTCCTAGCTCATTTATCCTTCTATCATTTCAATCTCTTTTTTTATTCTTACAGAAATCTTTCAAATCTGCCTTTCACTTATCTTACCTTGCTTAATTTATTACTTTCATTTTTCAATACCTCAAGGCCTCTTCTACCTCCAGTTTTCTCCGGGATTCTCATCACAATGATTATCCCACCATTTATTCCTACTTTCGACTACATCCCTAATCATAATTTTTTTTCTAACTTTTTCTCCTTTTCAATCTCTTTTACTTTACTCTACTCTGCTATCATATCCCTTACATCTTCTTCCAATTCTTTATATTTTAATTTTTCTTCTAGCCCAATAATTTCCTTCTCTGACCAAGTTTCTTTCCATACCATCATCTTATCTCTTTCCATGCTACCTACAATCTTGCTATTCACAGTAATCTCTACAGGCATATGGTCTAATTCATATCTTTCTTTCACCATCACTTCTTTTGCAAATTGCCTTCCTTCCTCTTTTACATCATAATTAATTTTTATTTATTTGTTTCTTCTGTTAGTACGAGTGGGATTTAAAAAGTCATTGAAATACTGCTGATCCACAAGGTGCAGTTTGTGTAGAAAATTATGCATGAGTTTTCTTCTTGCAGGAGAACTGTGAAAGATCCTCAAACTGGACAGGATGTTATATTGTGTGATGCTGATGCAGAACTTATTCAAAGATTGCAGAATCATAAAATTCCAGATTCAGATTTTAATGAGTATGGAGTAAGTACCTGATTTCCAATTTAATATTTTAAACTTCATATGAGTTTTCTTTGATATCATTAACAAATTCTTGTTCTAAATAAATATGGTTATCTTAACTAATAACTGATCTTTTTGATTTCAGCCTTGGATTGAGTGGTTTTCATCTGAAGTAATGAAAACACCTGTAAGGAAATTCCCTGATCAAAAACGATCTTTTATACCCAGTAAAGATGAAGCTCGACAAGTTGGCAGAATAGTGCATGCTATTAAGATGGGTTGGATTAAGCCAAGGGTAGAAAAACCCAAGGAACCTCAATTTTATATGTTGTGGGAGGGTGATGACAATGCGGAACATATGCGCAGAATACTTAATCATATTCCCGCACCAAAACGGAATCCCCCAAATCATGCTGAGTCATATAATCCTCCTCCTGAATACTTATTTGATGAAAAAGAGGTACAGTTTCAAACCCAACAAGAACTCTTTTGATTATTACAAAATTTGAAGATTTTTAAATTATTGTTATTTTTTCGTGTTAGCTGAAGCAATGGAAAAATATGAAGAGAACACCAAGTCAAAGGAAAGTCCATTTCATTCCCAAGAAATACGCTTCTTTGCGAGAAGTGCCTTTCTATGACCGTTACGTTCAAGAACGTTTCATGCGTTGTCTGGATTTGTATTTGTGTCCTCGGGCTATTAAAATGAGGGTAAGTCAAATTAATATTAAATAAAAAAGGGTTATCTCAACAGGTTGCTCTTGCTTGATGTGTAGAGACCAGATTTGTTCGTAATTACATTTTTTTGTCTTTCTTCTTATCATTCTCAAAACTGTAATCTTGGTAAATTGTCACTATCCTAACACAATATCCAATTTTTTCACTACATATTATTACATATTTAGTACTATATTACATATTTCCTATTTTCACAAAATATTTTTTTATTATATCAATTTTCTTTCATACTTTTTACAAGGGGAAATATTTACATAAAAATCAGAATTTTTCCCCTCTATTGTTACTGAGTGCAGTTGACTCCAGGTGTGCTATGTGAAGATGCAGTCAGATATTCACACAGTCTGGTGCACCTGCTTCAGTTATCTCAGTGTTAGGAAGTGTGCATTAGTGACCGAGATCATTTTCACCTTTAGGTGCAAAAACTATTACTGAAGGCGCGTTTCACAATCTTTAATCTTAATTTCTGAGAAACTTTAGTGATTGCTGATGTGTCACACTTCGAGGAGAATGCTGCACACTGCAGTGATTGTTTCCTGTTCTTAAATATCAGTCTGGCTGCTAAACTACAGTTCTGGACAGCAGGAGATGAAGCTTTTATTATTTCTGACAACGTTGTGTGGCGTGATGTGTGAATCAATTTTTGCTCTCCAAATGATTTTTAAAATATATATTTTTTTAAAAATTTGTTTATGAGTGTAATTTCATATTATGTAAACATGTTTTATAATTTGAGTGTTTTAATATTGCATATTATATCTGATTTTACATAATTATTACATATTCCAACTATTTCATCACATATACGTATACATACCATGTACATTTCATACTACATGTGTTTCCAGTCTCTACTGATGTGTATCTGATCACATGCAGTCATTCAACGTTCTCCCATACAAAATTCTTTCCTACTTGGTATTCCCAAAATGATAGCATTTGAAATGTGTTATTTTTGGTTTTAGAAAGCAAATTTTCCAGAGACTACATTAAAAATGTACATTATTATTATTGTAATTATAGAGTATTGTAATCTTTTCATTAATATTATTACAAGAATTCTAGTAAGATTGTGCTCAAAATAGATTGCTGTTTCATTTAATTGTATAATATCACCAACTACATATTGTCTTTCAATGAATATTTGGAAAGAACATGCTTGGTAAAAGCAAGTTAATTCTCTTTCTGTTGACTTACGGAAATTACCATATTCTTGCTAGTTTTGGTCTTTTCAAAATTCCATTTCTTCCCTTTTCCATTATTTAATGTAGAACTTTCAGGGTGGATGAAAATGAACTTTAATCATGTGTTGAGCAATACTTTAAATAAATTGCTGTGTCCAATATTTTTCCTTCCTCTTGACCTGCAACAGTAAATCACACTGAAAGTCATAATTGGACTCAAAATGTTCCAGTGGGGCCTTGAAACCCCCAGTGAATGAGGTGGTACGTTTCCAAAAATCAAAATGTTTGTGGAGACTTGGGAAGTTGGTAACATCATTTGCAAACGGTGACTGCCAGACAATTCTGTTGCCTGGCTAGCAGGCTTACATTCTGACAGCCTAATCACAGGTCAGATACACTTGATAGAGAGTGATTGCTGTAATTGTTTTTTTGCTTAAAATGACCAATATGTATGTGTATAGTTTGTTTTTTGTGTGAATGTGCATAGTTTGTTTTTTTGCATAATGTGCCACTAGATATGACCGTCTTAATAGCAGATGTGGTACTTCCATGTAATTTTGCTTTGAATATAGTTTATAATTTTGCAGAAGAAAATCATTTTTATTTTCAGCTTCTAATTCAACCTGAAGATTTAGTGCCAAAACTTCCAAGTCCCAAAGACTTGCAACCTTTTCCCACTACACTGGCGCTTGTATACAAGGGCCACACTAATATGGTACGATGCATTGCCATCGAACCTAAAGGACAGTACCTTGCTTCAGGTTCTGATGACTTAACAGTAAAAAGTAAGTATTTATTTAAGAATCCTGGCACATAGTTTAAAATATATTTAAAAAAACACATTAAAAAGCATTAACGAGTGAATATAATGGTCTTGCATGACATTTCATAGTATTCACAGTTCAAGATGTATTGGACATAAACAAGCTAGAAAGTTACAGTATGTAACTTGCAGAAACAGAAAATAGACAGCCTAGTGTGTTGTTTCAACATAAATAGGGTTCAATCTATTAAGGACAAAATACATTGTTGTGTAATGTAGATAGTTGTGGAATAGGTGAATTGTGACCAACAGATTTCTATATGGTGGATTTATAATTTGTAAGTTTTTTAATCTTTAAAATGAGAGTTGTTCAGTGTAAACAAAAATTTAACATGAGCACATCAAGTAAGATTATTTAAAATTTTGTAAGCCAAGTAGGTTTCCATAAGTAGTATGTATTTGTTGCGACGTTGTTGTTGCAACGTGTCTCTTAACCCTTGTTAGGCGTTGAGCGCTTGTTTCTGGAGTAATCCTCTGTTACTGAGCATACTATACTCGTACACATACTCTGTTACTGAGAATAATCTCTAGTCAAGTCTCGTCTCGTCACGTCGCAGTCAGTCAGTGCCTTTTATCCCTTTGGCCAGGGGTTCGACTACGTTAGATCCCGGGGTTCCTGGCCGGTCACCCAGCCAAGAACCCGCATGTCTCGAATTCGCTTAACCTTCGTGACTTCACGGAGCGTAGTAAACTAATTCGGCTAGCACCGCCGACTAGATTAAGATAAGAATATAATATATTCGATCCATAAGATTCGAATGTGATCAAATCAGTTAAAACAACACATGTTAGCCATACATGCAGAAATTTTTAAGATTTATGTTGTACTCTCTCAATGTATTTCATGGTATTGGATTAAGGTTAACCTTTTTTAAAATGTTTTTGCAGTAATTGATGAAATCCATGCTTTGCTTATCATTTTCTCCTTTCTAGTTTGGGAAGTGGCCACAGGACGTTGCATCAGGACCATCCCTGCTGGAGGAATAGTTCGCAGTATCAGTTGGTGTCCAAACACTGCATTATCCTTATTAGCTGTTGCTGCTGACCGAAAACTCCTTTTAATTAATCCTGAAGTTGGTGACAGCCTGGTAGTTAAAAAGACTGATGCTCTCCTTGAGGAAGCACCAGAACAGGATGTGCTAAGTAGGTTGTAGTAATATTAAAAAAAAAAAAAATTATCTTTGTTTGATTTTGTAATTCATACCCCTGTGTTTTTCTGCCATTACAGTGCCAGAGAAAGTGAAGGCTGCAGTTCAGTGGGAACAAGTTTCATCCAAAGGAGATGAATGGAAGAAAGGAATTCGTGTTGTAATAAATCATTTTAAGGAAATTAAACAGGTAAATATTTTAATTTTAATTGACATGGATAATAGTAATAGAAATAAAATGTGTGAAAAGGTCCAATTTCACATATAAAGTGCACAAGCTGAGAAACTTTTTGCCTCCTGCAAATAGCTTTTGTAGTCTTCTCCCCCTCACAAATTTGATAACTTTTTATTCCTTATTTATAAACTTTTGTCAAAATTATTACTTCCATAATGAATTCCATACATCAGCATTTTCATATAAAGTAGTATGTTTATCTGTTTATCCCAGTTGCTAACCAAATACTCAACCATTTATTACTTTTATAAATCACTGATAACTGCTTTTAAATGTAATTTGATTGTTTTAAAAATTGTAAATATTTGTAAACAAAAGAAAAATATAGAATTGTTGCTCTGGAAAAACAAGGTTTCATATTACATTACGTATTTTCTTTGATTTTTTGTTTTCATAAGTTGGCTATTATGTGTAGATGGCTCCCCTGTCTTTCTTGAATTCTTTCTGTGTTTAACCCGGGAGTTTAATAATGAATTGTTCGTCAATTGTTAATGAATCTTACACTGCAGAATTCTTGTCTGAGCAGTTATGGTGAGAAAGGTAAAAATTCACAAAGTGTATGCAAAAATCATTAAACATCATATTATCCTATTAAATAATATTAAATACAACTTCCTCAAATTATTTTGGCCTATTCTAAACCAATACAGTAAAACCCCTCTTTTACACTTTTCATGGGACCATAGGAAAAATGGTGTAAATTGCGGGAAATGTAAATAAGGGGAAATGATTTTTTCTCTTCAAAACTATAAATAAATTGTATTTAAATACTAAAAAACCAATAAGAATTATATATTCAGTATTATACACAAATAAGATTATAAAGATAAAAAGAAATCAGATATTTTGGTTTGTTTTCTTCTTTTAGCTTGGACTGATTGAATTTGAGACTGTAGTTCATACACTTTATCAAAAGTAGTATCACCACCATCTGCAGCAGAGAGGTATTTTTTTAATGTTTCTAGGGCTGCAAATGCTTGTGCACTCGTGGGAGGAGGTTGATCATCATCGTCACTGTCATCTTCACTTCCATCAGCATCTTCACCAACAGCATTATTTTGAAGATAATCTTGAACAATATCTTCTAATGATGATTGTTCATCAGCAGTACGAACATCATTGTCCACAGATACAAACTCTTCAAATGAAGTTTGAGACTTAATACTTGTCCAGCCCTCACACACAAAATCAGAAGCATCTTCCACGGCCTCTTCAGTATCTGCCAGGAAGCCAGCTTTCTTAAAACAGTTGGCAATAGTAGACTGCTTTACTTCCGTCCATGATTTTGCAATAAAATGCAAGGCATCTAATATCGAAATTTTCATTTCTGCTGCATCCTTACCACATTCAATGTACCTTAAATATTTCTGGACTAAATTTCTACGATAGTGCACTTTGAAATTATTAATGATGCCCAAATCCAAAGGCTGCAATACATTTGTGCATTTGGCTGGGAAAAACTCCATTCTTATGTTTTTTAAATTCAACGTTTTGGGATGTGCTGGGCATTGATCTATAAATAGAAGGATTTTTCTATTTTGTGCTCCCATTTTAGCATCAAGAGCATGAACTTGCTGAGTAAATAACTCTGAAGTCATCCATGCTTTTTTGTTTGAGGCATACGATTTTGGCAATGTTCTTATGTTTCTAAAGCAACGTGGCTTTTTTACTTTGCCAATAACAAACGGACGCGAGATTTCCGTTCTATTTGTGTTTGTCCCCAACATTACCGTGAGGCGAACTTTACTATGTTTGCCCCCATGGCATGGTTCATTTTTCATAGCAAACGTTTTATTCGGCAGAAAATTAAAAAATAACCCGGTTTCATCAATATTGAAAATATATCTTGCATCATATTCACTAATTAATTCATGAAGGCTGGAGTCTTTCCAGGAAGAAACAATATTTTTGTCAACACTATTCGATTCTCCACAAATTGCCCTAAATACAACATTGTACCGTTTCTTAAAACGATCAATCTAACCATTGGATGCAACAAAATCGTCTATTCCTAACATATCTGCCACGTTTTTAGCCTTTTCCCTCAAAATTGTACCATTAATTGGTATATTGGATGCCCTTGTTGTCTCGAACCAGTTTTGTAATATCTCTTCCAGTTTCTCATATTTTGAGTATTTCACGTACTTTCTCTTTTTAGATTGTTGTCCGCACTCCTTTGCACTCTGTTCGATTATTTTTCGACACTTCACGATTGTATTTAGAGTTGAAATAGAAATTTCCAACTGCTTCGCCAACACAACAGCGGAAAAGCGTCCACTTTCTTCAAAATCTCCATTTTCTGTTCAATAGAAAAACTTCTTCTATGGAGAAGACTCCATTGTACTCCACTTCTACAGCTCGAAGTTTTCGCACAATTCCACCCCGCAATTTACTTAAAATCACTATCACTTTCGCACTATCACAAGCCACAATGAACGCAGTACTGATACTGAATGGCCTAAGTCTCCCTCAGACCGACGCCATCCAAAACGACGCGACGGGAAAAAATTGCGCTCCTTGCGAGACCGGAAATCGGAAAAACGGCTTGTGTTGTAGCAAGCAAACTGTTGTATATTGCGGGAAAACTGAAATTATACTAACGTAAATGGGGGGTATTTATAACATTATGAATATACGAAAACTGATGGGACCGACAAGAAATGTTGTAAATGCCAGGAAAACGTAAATTGTGGGAACGTAAAAGCGGGGTTTTACTGTATATATTTTACTTTTTCACAAAAATATTTAGAAAGTCTTTTTTCTATTTTATAAGGTTCCAATTTTTTTCATTTCCTTACAGACGTTTCCTTAACATCTTTCTCTTTGGTAAGCAATTGTGACAATCGATTGTAAGTAAGGCAAATTGCTACATTTTCTGAATAGGCACTTGTCATAGACATGGCTCCAAATAATGTCTTGATACGTACCGCTCAGGCCTGGAGCTCACAATGCACTGGCACCATTGCACCCAACGTATATGACAGATATTGTGTTATGCAGCATTCAAATTTGAATATGCTCACGGGAAATGATTCAGCGAAAGGATAAAGATAAAAGGCCAGCTGATTTCAGAAAAGTATAATGAAGGAATACATGAAATATCAGCCAAGTAATGCATCGCAATAATTCAGGAATATAAAATTACCATGGCTTGGATCTCACTAATCTATTGTGAGCAATAACAGGTTAACAGCCAGCATTGGATGTAGTGAAATTTAATTGACAAGTTTATTATTCTATGTGGTTTTGTGAACAAGAAACTTTGAGTCAGACTGTTCTTTGTTGAATGCTTCTCGACAAAGATACATAATTTTTTACTTAAAGTTTCCTCCATCCACACCCACAAAGGATGTCAAGGTGATTTGTATAATATAGCTTGCGGAATAACAGCCACTACTTCTATGGTGTGTTATATTTATTATTATATAATTTTTACCTTAATGGTTTGAATAAAAAAGGTATTTTGGCCATTTCACTTCTTTGGAATAAAAAAAACAAAAACACATGAGTCCATGAAAGTTTCTTCCTAAGGGCCTGTACTAATTTAGACTGATAAAAGCATTTTTTTTTTGTCAGCTTGATGAAAAAATATTATATTTCCATTTAAAGTACTTTTATCAACCATAAAAAATGTACAAATTTTTTCATCAAGTAGGTGAAAGAAAAAATGGCCACTGTTGATTGTACAAACATACCTTAATACATTTACTGATTTATATTCTGTTACATCTGTATTAGTGACTTACTTATATATTAGTTTAGAAATTCTTGACTAGTTTAAAAATATTATTTGTTAGGGATGATTTATATTTTGCATTCCTGATACTATGCATCAAATGTCAGGTTATTGATTTACTTTCTGTGAATTCTTAGGTGACTTGGCATGGACGAGGTGATTATTTTGCAACTGTGATGCCAGAAGGTCAGTCTAGATCTGTTGTAATACATCAAGTATCGAAGCGGAGATCTCAGATCCCTTTTAATAGGGCTAAAGGTCTTGTTCAATGTGTCCTCTTTCATCCTATTCGCCCCATCTTTTTTGTGGCTGTAAGTATCACTGATTGCCATTACTTTTTAATTTTTTGCTCTACATGCATTTGCAAGAGTTTGTATTTTTCAATATTTAATTCTTTGTTTTGTTGATTCAGACTCAGAAAAATGTTAGAGTATATGATTTGGTTAAACAAGAAATAGTGAAGAAGCTTTTGTCCAATTCGAAATGGATCTCCTCAATGGCAATTCATCCTGGTGAGTTATTTGTTTTTATGATGAAACGTGCCCGACATTGACTGGTGCCAATTTGAAACAAGCCCCTGTCTTTCTATTTAAAAACAATCCCCACTTGGAGCAACATTTTGTAACATAATTATTACTGATAAATGTGATTTGGGCGCCAGGAAAGGTTACACTTGAAACCTAATGATTCCTATGTAATTTAAATATCTGTCATTCCAAAATTATGTTGTGCTAGCTCAGTTAATTGGGGTTCGAAGGTCATAATTGTTGCTGCTTACTCTGCAACCAATTATTCAATCTGCCATCCATACAGAGTGGCGGGGAATCTAAAAATCTTATTAAAATACTGGATTGCAAGTAACGAACCATGATAAGCTTTCTCTCAATGAATGAGCTTTCTTTCAATGAACAATGAATCAGCTTTCTTTCAACTTAACAAATTAGAATTTATTATATTGATAATCAAAAATGAATTGATCTTTGGTGATAACCAGTTTTCTCTATATTACAATAGTTATAAAACCTTTTTATTCATTTGTGGGTCTTTGCTTCTTCGTTCAATGGCACCCCGTAGAACCTTCTCCGTCGACGCAGCAGAATCTCGCTTCTGGATAAAGTCCTCCCCTAATGTCCCTGATCTGGTTCCAAATTCTGGCGATACTATTATAATCTGTGACTTCCCTCACTTGCGTCTCGGGTGGACGCCTAGACACATATTTACTTCCTACAAGACCGCTCTATTCTAATATAAGAAACGATAATTAATTTTATACCACTGTCAATTACAGTCTCTCCTCGATCTGGTAAAATATATCAGGAGTCGACCCGCTCATCACCGCATTGCTCGAGCAAATGAATGGAAGCTTCCGAATTTTATATCTTTTTCTTTTGTCTCTCAAAACAATGCTTATTCCGCCTCTGCTCTGTCATTTCGACCTAATGAAAATTATCGTTAACGCCGGTTGTTTATTGTCACATAGCGACCCCCTTGCGATCATCTATTGACATCCCAATATTCTATGTCATATGAAATGACATTTCCATAATAAAAATGGTTCATCATTTTGTTATATTGCAACATTTTATAAAGGTTCGAGATGATTTCATTTATAAAATAAATTGCCCCAAACTAGTTGCCAACTGCAGGAAAAATGCTGCTGAACAAAACCACAAAATGATTTTTCAAGAAGTTCACTGCTCAAGAACAAAAAATAAAATACCCTCATTCAACACTGCAATAAACTAAATAATTTAGCAAAAACAGACTTCAAGAATACTGCAATAATATGAGTGTATGTACTGTACAATAGTTCTTTACCTACCAAGAATATCAAAAACGCTGCTCTTCCATGATGCAACATGTAAATGGCAAATATTTAATGATACATATCTTTTTCCTTGGAGACATGCTGTTGCATGACATCAGGTGCATCATAAGCAGTGATGCAGAGTATGAGAATTCAGTTGGTACACACAGTATGAGAATAGGTGAAATGATTCAATCGAATATTTACATTTTTCAATTTTAGTTCAGTTATTTTCGAATTTTTCCTCAGTTCCTGGGTATCCAACAAAGTTACCATCAACAGTAATGGAGAGTGTAAGGGCCCTGCATTTTGGATGTGCCTACCAGTGATTAGGTTTGATCTTGACATGGTGCTGGAAATTTACTTGTGTGTGAGTCACATCAATGAGTTTGTGGGACCTGCTGGAATTAAATTTGTAGATTGACTATTCTAATCAGTGGTTTCCATGGACCATCTGTTCACTATAGGCATACACTGAAGAAGTGCTCATTACAGTGTCATAGATCTTCCCTGCCCTTTCCATCCCCACACACTAATGAACATAGCAATTGAAGTGCTCTGTAACCACAATCAAATCAAAAAGTGAGGAACACTCCCAAACTTACAAAAAGATGTACTCTTTGTCTCGTTGAAAGAGTCAAGATAGTGCTACTTGCATAACTGAAGAAGTAGGGAGGGTTCGATAATCATTACTTTGATGTGACTGTAGTTTAATTTATTATCTGTGTTAATTTTTGATGATTTTTCTAATGAACATGTATTTAAGAAAACAATATTTTTGTAATAATTATTCTATTTTATTGATCAGGTGGAGATAATATATTGGTGGGGACTTACGATCGCAAGATTTTGTGGTTTGATCTGGATCTTTCCACAAAACCATATCAAACATTACGGTTTCATGGTCATGCAGTGAGAGGGGTTGCATACCACAAAAGATACCCATTGTTTGCTTCAAGTTCAGATGAAAACTGTGTAATAGTTAGTCATGGAATGGTGTACAAGTAAGTGTCAAAATGATCTTAATATTTCTTTGTTGTCATTATATTATTGGAAAATATGAACTCGTTCCATAATTTTAAACAATGACCTGACCAGATAAATAATGCATTATGAGAATAATTTGCAATTGTACTAATGAAATTGATAATTGAAAGATTTTGGACATGAATGTTGTGTAGTATTTATTTTATTTTGTTTTGTTTGAAATATTGATTTTTTTTTTTCGTAAAACATATTTAATTAAGCTTTTTTTTGTTTCAGTGATTTGCTTCAAAATCCTCTTATTGTTCCCCTGAAACGCATGAGTTATCATGAGCCAGTAAATGACTTTTCAGTGTTTGAAGTTTTGTTTCATCCTTCACAACCATGGTTGTTTTCAAGTGGAGCTGATGGCACTGTGCGTCTTTATACATAATGTAATATGTGTAATAAAAATTGTTTTCATTTTATTGGGGTATTTCCTTACTTTTTAAATATTAGCAATGAAAGTTTTATTTGAAAGTCTAATGCCTTGTTACACTGTTAATGCAAAGTATGAAACTCATGGATACAATAAAATATTTTTAATATGTCTTTTATCAGTAATTTCAGTAGGTTCATAAAATATTTATTTATCCAAGGTTCTGAGAAGTTAAGTTAGTATGTACTACTCATTCAGCTGATGAAAGTTAAGAGAATTTAACAGTGGGCTACTACAGTGAAATCCCTATTTTATGCCACTTTATTACACTGGTAAAAAAAAAAGTGTCTAATCGAGGAAATTATTTTTTTGCACAGATTTGGTTCTAAAACACTTTGTAATTCAAAAAGCTATAAATTAATACATTAAAACTTGTATTGAATAAAAACTAGTGGTGGTAAAATAGCACGTACTTTCTCGCCCATACTTAAATGCAAAATTACACGAAAAGTACTAAAATTTTCTAAAAATTGTGCATGACCTTATTTCAAAATCTATTTTTAAGGAACAGATTTCATTATGGAAAAAATCTCTTATCTTCCTAATTGTAGTTGTAGGAAGATGCTGAAAATAGAGGGCTGGACTTCTTTCAGGGGTTTCCATTTATGAGGCTGATTGCTTCCACCATAGCTCAGGGAGTCCAGCCTACCCCTGATCCACTCTTTAGGGATGATTTAATTCCCAAGGTTAGTGAACCCCACCTTCCCTTGTCGATCATCCACCATTTATAATTGGATGCTTCTGGGGCGGTTACCACATAATGCCTACCTGCTACACTAAAGAAATAAGGAAGCAAAAATAGGAAAGACTCCCTAGCCCTCGAAACCTAATAGCATTGGGGTCAGAAACAAACGAGTTGGCCAAGGGGGGCCGATCGAATAGATACAAGCATTATGGCACAAGTAAGTTAAAGATGTCACAATGGTAGATGATAGAACCATAATGACACGAACATGTCGTTATGGTGGAAAGGACAAAAAAGATGGGAAAGAATGGGCGGTTAGGATTGGGATGGATAGGACATGGTAGAACACAACTTTGTCTGGCCCCTCAGTTTTGGCCTGTCTGGCATGGGTGACCCTACCAGTAGTCATGCATTCAAACAAGCATGCTACCACCAGCTTAGCCCTCCACTGCACTGAAACACACAAGCCACCCTGCTCGCACTGACAGTGCTACTTCAAGTAATCCTCAGGGGAGCATAAATAAACTACATTTCATTCAAATGTGACTACAAAGCATACATTCAACACAAAAATGAATGACTATATTTGTCAGCGACAAATGACTGCTGAGCATACTAATTTATAGAGAGCTTCATTACTACTGTCAATAGCTTAAGGCCTGATCAATTCCAAATTGAGCTCTGAAATAGCCATTTAGTCCCAACCGCAATGAAACATTCCTTCTTTTAAGGTGGATAGATGTAAGCAATATTTTTGAACTGATTGTAATAAAAGTTAGAATATTTAGGAGAAAAATAATAACAATAAGAAGAAGAAGAATTTATGGTACTGAATGGGATAGAGGAAAATCGAGGACTAACAGCAGGCCTGTATGCAACTTAACATTCTTTGCTTTTCACTTTCTCACACTTAAGAAGTGCCTTCTTAAGCATGAGAAAGTACGTTGCTAAATTGAGAAAAAAATCCTGTAATATGTGGTGTAGTTCCCTGTTTTGTGGGTCCTTGATACTGAAAATCAATTGATGGCAAAACGTTCTCTGAACAACGCTAGCGACTACCCTGTTCAGCTGATTTTCTCCAAAATTGATATTCCTCAATCAATCTGGCTGTCGTGGCCCTTTGAATTTGAAACCCATATTTTAATTTTGGGGGGTAGTTTACATGAAATTTTATATTACATGAAATATTGGACCGATTCAAAACATTTTCAAGAACATGGCGCCATAGATTTTGATATTAATATTCATATTGGATAGTTTGAAGGATGATGCAGGTGTCATGTTGGTTGAAAACCCAGAGTTTTTGAAAATTGAAAACATTCAAAATTTTTTCAGTGTTTTTGTACAACCCCAATTATAAAGATACATTTTTTTTTTTTAATGAAATGTGGTCATCAAAAACATCTTCAAATTAGGTTGTGTTGAATTTTTTGAAAATATGTGTATTTTTTGAGTAATTCGGAGTCAAACTTAACCACCCATTTTGAAAATCGTGCGTCTCATAATCATAATTTGAGAAGTATTTTGTGACAGTTGGATGCTCCGTAAGTTAGAACGTGTATATTATTTCATATTTCTGTGTTCATTTCTTACGTTGGAGCTTTTGTTATACATTTACAAATTAATCTTTTAGAAATTATTTAAAACCTACTTGATATAAACATGAAATAATGATCGTGAGCCTTCAGTCACCTGCTCCCAATTTACGCAGTTGGATGCTACGTAAGTTAGAATTTGTATAGTATTTCATATTTCATTGTATTATTATTATTACTTATTATACTTAATTTTAAATTTTCTCCTTTTATTGTGTTAAATGTGAAAATGAATAGATGACCCAACATTGTAGGTTGTAACATCGCACTGATAACAGAAGGCGATAGTGACAGCTGCCTTTCATTCGCAGTAACATGAACTAAAACTTTTATATATTTGTAGAATATTACAATACCATAGTGTTTAATAATTACTATTGTAAAGTTTTAGATCTATTTGCATTTGTTTCCCAACACTATTAGTATCTCTATTATTTATTAACTTTTAATTATTTTACTTTCTCACATACTTCTTATGAAGAATATTGTAAGGCTTAAAAACTCATCCCATATGTTCGTGAATACACTGAATATATTATACAATGAATTCAATGCCACAAATATATTTTCATTTAAAGTTTTGAATAAAATACCTGTTGCTTGCAACTATTTAATTGCTATTTCTAATGGCAATAAAGTACCTGCTGTTTTAGCATCTCTAGTTTTTAGACTATTTTCATGCTACTCTCACTTTCTTCCCTTTTTCATTCCATAAATCTTGTGATATGGCTTTAGGTCACATTTCCAAAATTTCATTAAAATTGGAATAAAACTTAAGATTTACATGAAACAACAAACAAGAAAACACTACTTTTGTGTAAGAGAAAATGAAAATTTAAAAGAACAAAAGGGAGGAAAAAAGTGATCTTAAGTTATTCGCCACCAAACACTACCTTTCAGTGGAAGCCGCATCAAAGCAGTGTAGCCATTTCAGAAATTAACTCAGAACAGACAAAAATTCTAAAAACAATTGTATTGGTTTTTAAATCATACATAATGATACGAGTAGAAAATGGAGTTATTTTGGAAAAGCACACACACACCAGTGCATCTTCTTGTTGGGAGATAAACATTTTGTTTGGTATTTTAGAAAATTGTGAACTAAAAAAAACAATTCTTGAAGATGAATGTGATACTTTCTGCAGTTTTTGTGAAAAAAATGAATAAATCAATAAATAAATGTTTTTTGTGAAGTTAAAAGAAACCTAGGATATGTGATTAGGTTCCAGATGTGTATATTTTTGATGATTTTGGTGCTTTTTGTTATAATATTTAATGCAATCTTTAGATCTTAATTTTAAACTGGGTGTGTTCACGCATGTCACAAATACTGCAGAAAAATATTCATGCCTTACGCAGGTTTCGAACTCTCAGCCTTAGGGTCCTCGCGCCCGCCAGGAAGCTGGCCGTTTGATCGTTTTTCACATGATACGATGATAATAATTGAATGAAAACTAATGGACCCAGCAATGCTTCGCTAATGCAGTATGTTACACTTCACACGCTACTGTTCACGTGATTGTTATTCACGTTTACCCTGCACTCTGCAAAAAATGTAATAGATAAATCTTTCTCCGAGTATGGGTTTGTTCCATGCCTGGTTTGGACATAGTTATCAAATATCCTATTATTAAAACGTTCTCCCTTAAGTTTGGGCATGCATTCGATATGACACTGTCTCCGAGATAACGTTCAAGTAATTATTCCGGCCAATATTTTACTATTTCAGGGGTAGAATGTGCAGCAAGACGTGCTTAATACTTCAAGGTGCGGCGGATTGCGTAGAGCTTCTTTTCAAGTGCGCTTGAGTCGGCATAAACGCAAAAAATCATCAACGCGCGTCTATGTGCGACAGGCGTACGCATTCTTCGGTCCTCTGTCACTAGATAGGCTGGGGCCCTCTGGTATTCGCTCAAATGTAAGCAATAAGTTGATAAACTTTTATCGCGATCGGACAAACGGTACGGCAGCACATAAAATACAAACATAGATTTTTACTTTCTCGCATACGTATAATCGGGATTAATATACGTAGTGTAGAGAAAGTTATTTAATGCTGCCGAAAATCGATTTCGAGATTTCAACGGAAATACATGTATTGGGGGCCCCTGATACCTAAAAAGTGTTTTTTTCAAAAGTCCGTCTGTCTGTCCGTCCGTCCGTCCGTCTGTCGTATGTGAACAAACCTAGCGCCTAGCCTAAACCACACGTACGATCTTTTCTAAATTGAAGAAACCCATGTCCATCTAGCTCTAGTTGCAGCTTTGAAAGTTTGAAAAACATTCTTTAAAATTTGGGGGTACTTTACATGAAGCCCCCCGGACATTTTCTCAAAAACGGCTCCACATTTTTTCTTTAACTTTCTTTTAAGAACGGAGTAAAATAAACATAAAAGTGGCATAGGTCCGATTACCACGGTTAACTCTGAAATTTCGAAAATTGCAAATTTTGAATTTTTTCCGGCGTCTTCCTACAACTATAAAATTGAAGATACAGATTTTTTTTCTACAAATTACTTCTCTTTTTTTATTTGTTGCGTCTACAACTTGACGCAACGAGTCTCCAAGCCCCTTAAGGGACGTTGGGCGCTTTGCGCTGGGGAGAAATCCTGCATTAATGAGCGCTATTGGGAAGTAATCCTAATATGTCATGTCACGTCACGTCGCAGTCAGTTGTCAAGAGGACCGCCAGGTAGCATCTCCGCGTACGCGCCCCCCGCTACACGCTCCTGCGTCACTACTCAGCGGCCGGAATAAGGATAGGGATGGGGTTTAGGACACTTCACAGGGGTTGGACTAGCCTTTGTGAAGCAGCCAAACTCGTTTTGTTGGAATAAATTTCACATGAGATTCGACGGGAATCGAACCCGGACCTCATGGTGAAATGCTACCGACTCCGTTATGTGCCACAAGTGGGCCATTCATTGTTGCAGCGGCTCTGCTCGCGTGGCGGCTGATGGACTACTCAGTTCTAGGTGCCTTTGGAGAACACGTTCCCTAGGCACTTCACTTGAATGTGTTACAGGTTTTACTGAAAGTTTGTTCTCACTGCCTGGAACGATAAAGATTTTATGAAAATTGAAAAAGCGCGAAATTCTTGTGGCGTCTTCCTACAACTATAATATTGACGAGAGAGATTTTTTTTCCATAATGAAATCTGTTCCTTAAAGACGGATCTTAAATAAGTGCAATCAAGTTCAACTTTTCGAAAATGTGAGTAGTTTTCGTGTAATTTTGTGCGAAAAATAAGCTACTTATTTCTAAAAAACAGCTCCAATTTTTTCTCAAAAAACAGCTCCAATTTTTTTCTTTAAATTTTATGCTAATATGCAATAAGGGGCGGTAAAAAATATGGTGCTAGTCCCATTTTCGGCTAGGTTGCATATTTTGGAAAATGCCAAAAAGTGAACATTTGAAAACTACAAAATTGGAGATAGCAATTTTTGCTTTAATCAACCTTTTATCTTATAATTTGCACTCGGCAGCTGATATAAGATTTTAAACAAAAGAGTAATTTAATTGTTTCTTATTTATTTTCTTAAAATTAGGTGTTTTATAATTATCATGGTTTTTCTGTTTTATTTATTTATTTATTTATTTATTTATTTATTTTACGTCACAAAAACAGTTAAAAACTGCGTATGACGTGCTATGGGGAAAAGTGAATTGTGTGCACATTTTCAAAATTCTGTGATCCGTACACTAAGTCATATACTACTTAAATTTTGAATGTTTGTTGTTTTATGTTTATTAGAAAAGAAATAATGAAAAACAAAATTGTAAGAATAATATTATAACCTATTGTAATTTGAATATTGAACGAATTAAGATTTTAACTAAAAATAATGAGTTTTGCTATACGGAAGTAGATAAACAATCTACACCCTTCAATAAACCCTTCAATAAATGTAACTTCATTTTCTGTGCACGTCTTCTAGAATTCAGTGGGAAATACAATTATTCAAATTATCGTTTCCATGTCGCGGCAGGAAGTAATAAGAGTCAAAATTTATTGCTTATTTATCCTTGAAAATAGATTTTATTACATGGGAGTTTTTTGTTTGTTTGTTTTTTTCTCCCTTTCAAAATTCAAAATTTATTGCTTATTTATGCTTGAAAATAGATTTTATTACATGGGAGTTTTTTTTCTCCCTTTCAAAATTCAAAATTTAAGTAGTATATGACTTAGTGTAGGGATCACAGAATTTTGAAAATGTGCACACAATTCACTTTTCCCCATAGCACGTCATACGCAGTTTTTAACTGTTTTTTTTTACGTAAAATAAATAAATAAATAAACAATGTGTCTAACATAGATGTGACGTGTGTGAGAAGAACCGGACCAGCAAAAACATAATAGAATGGTCAAGAAGATCTCATCTTGTACCTAACGGTGTGAGAAACGTTTCTTTGAGGCCTTCGGCCTCAAAATAGTAGCTTTTAATGCACTAGAACGCTTCGTTTAGGAGTTATTTAACGTTATAGATTCAAGAGCCGAGTGTTGCGGGTTGCATATGACATGAATATATAGTTTTGTTCTACAGTGTCGTAATTTTGTTCCCGTAAATTTTTCCGATATTTTAATAGTTATTATGCTATTCGAGGCGGAAATGAATCCAACCAACCAAAGATAATTAAACTTGTTCCTGCCATTCTTGAGTTATAAATTGTGTAACTAACCCGACTTTGATTTATTTAATTTTGTCAAAAATTCAATTTCTTTTCTCGATTAGAGCAAAGTACGCTTATGACATGACGTATAATTCATTTTTGTTTGGCGAAAATGGATTGAGTTAGTGATTCAGAGCGCGTCAACTGCTAAAGTAGTCCTGTCAGTGTACTGCATGTTTTCCCATGGGAGGTGCTGATGATATTCCTCCGCTGGATGGTGAGATCCGGCGCCGATCTACACGTCGGCTAGCGGGTTTTTTGCCAACCAGGTTTCGCCCACTATCGAGGCACTGCCCAGCCAGGACAAGCTCTAAGTTCACGTCTAGTCTCCCGGTATGTGTATGTGAGAAGGAAGGAAAGATCGCGCGTCGTACTTGACCCGGTTCTGCTCCGGCATTCGCCTTGGTCAGAGAAACCACGGAAAACTACCGATCTGACGTCGAAATCTCGTAGTATCGGTGCGCCGGAATACGGCGAATTTTCGAAAGAAAAACTTTAATGAATAAATATTTTTCCTGTACGTAGTAAATTACTTCCTTTAACAGTTGTGTCGTCAAAATCCATTTTTTGTGAGTTCTTGATACCGAAAAAATCTGTTGACACTAAAACGTCTGTCCTGTGGTTAATGCTAGCGGCTAAACCGTTTAGCCGATTTTCTTCAAAATTGATATTCCCCGATGGATTTAAATGAACTCCAGGCCCTCTTGAGAAACGATTATTTTGATTTTTGAGGGTACTTTTCATTAAGCTTCAACATTTTCAAAATATTCTCAAAAAAGCCTCCATTTTTTATTACGTTTTGTCCTAGAGTAGCGTAAAGAACGCTCAAGAGATTTTTTGTTGAAATCACTGATTTCTCGAAAATTGCAAAAGTTCAAATTTGTTTCAGCGTATTCCTACAATTACAATATTGAAGATTAAGATTTTGACTTTCTCGCCCCTAAGAAGGTTCTTCTTAAGAAGAGAACGTAATGTAATGCTGCGAGAAAAAACTGCGAATTTTCGGCAGAAAAACTCGTATTGCCGGGTTCTGGTAACGAAAAGTGGATAAATCTAGTTGTTAAATTTAGATAAAAATTCTCTAATACGTGGTGTTACGTAATACCAGAATCCATGTTTTTGGGGTCCTTGATACAGAAAAATAGAATGGCGACAAAACGTCTGCCAGTGAACAATGCGAGCGACTAAACCGTTCAGCGGATTTTCTCCAAAATTAATATTTCTCAATCGCTATGACTGACGTCGCGGTCCCTAAAATTTCAAACCGATATTTTAATTTGGGGGAGTACTTTATATCAAGCCCTTGTGACATTTTCAAAAATAAAAAAAATGGCTTCATGGTTTTTTATTAAATTTTGTTGTTGGATAGTGTAAAGGGCATTTAAGAGAATGGTGTAGGTCTCATTTTGAAAACTCTGATTTTTTGAAAATTACAAAAATTTAAAAATTTTTCGGCCTCTTCCTACAACTAAAATATTAAGATAGAGATTTTTCTCTTAATGAAATCTGTTCCTTAAAGGTAAATTTTGAAATTAGGTCGTGTACATGCACTTTGAGCGGTGATAAATGCAGCTGGCAAGACTATCTGGTAAGTCCGAAAGGCCAGCCCAGACCAAAGAAAATAAAAAAACTAATATGAGAAAGTCTGTGCCATTGTTGGACTACTGGTTTTAAATATCTCTCACGCCGTTAATATGTCCATGTTCAGCAATTTGTAAACATTATTGTATTTGCAAGTTAAAGTGCTTCAAATTACTTCAAATGAAAATTTTCGAAAACTCAAAATATTTCTATGAAAAAAATCTTCAAATTCCGCATTTACAATAGTAATGCTTAAACGCCATTTTCTTTAAAAACTTTTTCAAAATATTTCAATAAAAATGGATATTTAGGACGAGGTTTCACTTTTCTTTAATATTCGTAAAAGTAATATTTCGGTTTTACTACTAGGAGGCCAAAAAATTGACTAAATTTCAAGATGTAATTTGGGTGTCATAGTTGGCAGCGGGCTAAAGGAAGGGGCAAGACCGTAAAGCCAGTCCACTCTAAAGAAATTAGAAAACTTTACTACGAGAAAGTCTGTGCCACTCTGTAGCACCACTAGTTATTTTACGAACACGAATGGAAATCTGCGTTTTCAACGTATACATTAGGTATTGAAAGTGATATTGCCTGATGTTAATGCGACAAGGCCTACTGGAATTCAGTGCGTTATTATGGAAATAAATTGTATTTTCTGATTTAGAGGTCTACTTAATTGCGGCCTGCTACTTTAAATTATCTCAGAAATCATGTCTGGAACTGCTTGACCCTGGTCTGGCCATGCCTTGCTTGACGGACTACTTCAGAAATTCGAAAGATAAGCTTCTTCGTGTATATTGTGATTACGTTTTACTATAGCACGCGCTCTCAAGTGACGATAAGATTACTTATATTTTTCAAATGTGAATCCAGTAACAGTTGTATAGTCGGTGAGTAGTCAGCTGTAACATCAAAAATGGCAGAAAATCAACTAGACGTACCGGACGATCTGAAATTTGATATAGAGGGAGCCTTCAAAGAATGTAAGGCAACATTGATAGACAATGGCGATATAGATATGGATGCCTACATTAGAACATGGAAAGAACTTAACAAGTAAGTTTAATTTAATTTAAATTCACTCATTGTAGTAGTTTGTGTATCGTACATAATTACTTAAATCGTGATTCGTCGAATCCATTACTTGTATTAATATTTTTGTCATGTGCCAGCAAACATTTGTTTCTGGATTATGTACAAGAGGTCATTACAAGATGTGCGGATATCCGAAGGTATCCTTCTGAGGCTACTGGGAGATGGGGGTATTCGAAATGTGTTTCGTACGATATTCTGTCTTTTAAATACTCGGGCAACGATCATTTTTCTGGTATTACTTCTCCACATTCTTGTCAGTAAATCTGGATACTTTAAACCTGCATTGAAATTGCTGTAAAATTCTTCAGCTCGTTCCTGTGACCACGGACGTAAGATAGAGTTTTTAATTTGAGGTGGGGGTGAAACTGAAATTCAATGGATTGCTATCAATGTGATAAGAAATATTCTGATTTTTCGTGGGCTTTAGCAGATTTTGTAAATTGCAAAATGTAGCATAAACCCCAATATTTTACTGGCGTCTTTTGTTGGTCTTACCTTTTGTTTTCAAAAGAACTTTAATTCATACTTCCACAGAGCCATTTGTAAATTTCATAACAAGACACAGTAAAGCACATAGCGTAAACTTTGTTTCTTTTTGTAAATTTCATTTTCGAATTGGCTAACGAAGGTCTGGGTCGGCCTATCTGCATGGTCAAAAGCTTTTCTTCGAATTTATGTGAACCGAATGTTTTTTGTTTCAATAGAATTACGATGTATTTTTAGTTTTCCCACAATGCATGGTGATTAATAAAACCCTAAATCACGACTAAACCCAGTATAAGTGCCGAAGAATAAGGATGTAGTTATACACATCGCAGTTTCCCTCACAAGTTCACACAGAGAGTTCAAATGGCGCGTTTCGCTAGGAAACCGCCGAACAGCCGAGATTCTTCGAACGCAGGGATGAGTAGGAGCGTGGCCGACGGGATAAACTCGTACTTGGGTTTTCGTAACGTGGCACGTGAGAGGCTTGTCTTTAGTATGGAATATGGCTGCTCATGGGCTTTTCGCGTCTTTATCGGTCGTGCCGCTAGAAGTCGCTCGATCTGCAGCACTGCTTGATACGATCGAGAAAGACGCAAAAAGCTGTGCCATATTCTATCGCGAAGACAAGCTCCTCACGCGCCACGTTACGAAAACCGAAGTATATCTAGTCGACCTTCGTAGGAGCCATCATGAGTAGGAGCGTGGCCGAAGAGATATCTTACTTGGATTTTCATAACGTGGCGCGTGAAGGTTTGTCTTCACGGTGGAATATGGCACGGTTTTTTTGCGTCTTTCTCGGTCGTGGCGTCAGATGTCGCATGGTCGCGACCGTGCATATCAAGCGACATCTAGCGACACGACCAAGAAAGAAGTGAAAAGTCGAGCCATGTTCCATCGAAAAGACAAGATCCTCACGCGCCACGTTACGAAAACCAAAGTATATCTAGTCGACCTTCGTAGGAACCTCCGTGCAGAAAGTAGGGATGCGACATCGATGCCAATGTTTTCAAAACATCGATGTTTATATTCAATTATCGATGTATTTAACATCGATTTTTTAAGCTGATATTTTCTGACATCAATATTTTGAGTTGCATGTTTGTAAGGGTCGATATTTTTTTAATCATAACAAAATTCTATAATAATTTCCAGATATCCATAAAATGAATATTCTTCAGAGAAAATGGTGAATAATAAATCAAATCGAGTTTTCGTCAATAAAGAAGCCTATATAATTTCTGAATTATCCAATCAGATAATCCAATTGTCCTGACGACTTTTTACTTTGTTTCGTCAATTAAATATCATTTAAAAATTAATAAACTTTCAAATTGAAGTGTGCATGTGTACATAAATATGTCCAAGATGCGTACTGTTCACTTTCCTCGCTTTGTGAAATTCACTTGCCTTTTCCCAAGTGGGAAGGTGTTTCTGACGGAAGCAGTTGTTATTGAATCTTCTGAATGAGCTGTCAATGACATTGTTTGATAGCCTAAACTTGAAAATGAAGACAATTTTATCTTAGATAATCACATAAATGATAAATAAATGTTGTATAATGATGGATCTTGATTTTATCTTGGAGTATCATTTCGGGTTCAAGGTGTTGTCGGAAAATCGATCTTTCGGTGGTCAATTTATGGCTATGTCTGAACAAAATGCAGTTTTTGGAGGAGAAGGAAATAGAGAAATCAAATTCGATATTGAAGGAATATTTAAAAACTGTTCGTCTTGCCTTATAGAAAATGAAGATATTAATCTTGAATGTTACCTCAAGGCTTACAAAGAGTTAGTCAAATTATATCAGTAAGTATCTTGTTTCAATAGTTGCTTAATATAATTAGGATAAGTGGAGGTTTAGCTTTTCAACGGTTCCTAGGTCCGTTGTCTCCATGCACTGGGGAGGTTAGAACGTGGAAGTTTGTGAACTCCAGTTTAGTAGTCATATCGTACTTACAATGGAAAAAATCTTTGGATGAAAGATATGCGATGAAGTTTTGCGTGAAGCTGAACAAGACAGCGGTAGAAACTTTCGAGATGTTTCGTCCTAATTTGTGGACACTGTTATCACCGGGAATGAGACATGGATCTTCGAGTAAGACCCGGAAACAAAGGGGCAGTGCGCAGAGTGTCACACCTCGGCGTCTCCGCGCTCCAAGAAGTCTCGCATTGGCAAATCGCGCGTGAAAGTCATGGTCATTGCTTTTTTTATTTTTTTTTACACAAAAGGGATAGTGCACATTGACTTCGTCCCTCCTGCACACACCGTAAATACCCAGTTCTATAAACGGGCTCCAGAGACTGAACGACTGGATCACCTGCGTCTGAAAGATCAGTGCTTCGTTGATTGATTGATTCATGTTTCCGGGCGCGTCAACTACTCAGGTCATTAGTTCCGTTAGTCTAGTGCATGTTTTTTTCTCGGGAGATGGCGGCGATCTTCCCCCGCTGGATGGCGAGATCCGGCACCGACCTACCGTCGGCTAGTGGGGTTTCCCCTTAACCAGGACTCTCCCACCAGCGGGGCACCGCCCCAGCCGGGACAAGCTCTCAGCTCCCGACCGGTCCCCCGGGATATGTGGTAGTGTAGTGCATGTTAGTGTAAGTGTGTGTGTGTAATGGGAGAGGAAAGGACAAGGAATGGGAAGGATAGATCGCGCGCGGTCCGTGGCCCGTTTGATAGGCATTCGCCTGGTGTTGATCGGAGAAACCACGGAAAACTACCGATCAGAGCAGCCGGCCGCTAGAATTCTCCTCCAGACAGCCACTGAATTCGACCTAGCTGAAAAGCTAGTGCCGAAAATCCTGCCGCCGTCAGGACTCGAACCTAGGACCTCCCGGTCAGAGGCGCTGCAGTGACATCAGTTGATGCACTGAGCTACCGCTCCCGGTCAGTGCTTCGTGGAAGCTTCATGGCGACAGCGCGCCGGCCCACACCGCCTTCATTGCCGAGGACTACCTGACCCGCATCGGCGTGGGAACGCTTCCACAACCGCCCTTTATACTCGTACTTTGATTTATTTAACGTGGCGCCTCAAGGCCGCGAGCTGCAAGAAGACGGGGTCATTGTCATCCAATCGGTAGCTTCAATACTACAATTTTTTTATCGTAACGAAGCTCACGATTGGGTGACAGTGCATCTCGTCATCCACCTCGTGGTCTTGAGGCGCCACGTTAAATAAATCGAATAGCCCCGACCTTGTACCGGCGGACTTCTTTTTGTGCCTGTGTCCGAAAAGGGCCATGAAAGAAACGCATTTCAAGACTTTGGACACATGGAAACAAGTACGACGAGAGCACTAAAGGACTTCTTCGTCAAGGACTTCCTGGGAGCGTACGAGACAAGGAAATCACGCTGGCGAAACTGAATCGACGCACAAGTGTCACTCTTTGAAGAAAATTAAGTTGCTGAACCTATCTGATTAATAAATTTGTTTTTAAAAAATGCAACGCGTTACTTTTGGGACATACTTTCTATACTAGTTGTATACATTTGTATCCGTGAATTAATTGCACACATTTGTCCTTTTTTTTCGAACGATTTAGATTATCACGTGAAAACTGCATTTGTTGTTGTCGTTGTTGTTGTTGTTGTTGTTGTTCCGGGTGGTTTAAAAACTAAAATTGGCCGGAAGATACGGCTGGCTAGCGCCGTCCTGGCGGTCGACGTCAGTCGCTAGCCAGCCGCCGACCCGGAGACACCCCGACGACGCTGCCGCCACTGAAGATGTCCACCGCAGACGTGGACGAAATGTTTGGCTCTTCAATGCCAACTGGACCACGGCCTACCAGCCCGGAAACTTTCACTCATATTGACTCCGGCCGTGAAAGCCTACGATGCTATGTAATCAGTGTAGTGTTCACAAATAAACATTAACATAAAATATGCCCGACAGGTATAATCAAGATCCCATTCATTACAAACAAAATGAATTGTTTTTTATATACAGCGTCAAAGCATCTAATAATAATTGTTTATATTTGTGAAAGTTTAAAATTGAAATTGTTCCAAAATAAATCTAATAAACATTTTTTCAATTTTTAATTAATATTCTTTGTTGAATTGTTATTAGGTCATGTAGGTGGAATTATTCGAGTTATGATTATATTATATGTGTATATTATAGAAAAAATCAAGGGGGTCAATGAGGATAAGTATTCTTTTAAAAGGGGTCGATGTAAGAAAAAGGTTGTGAAATCCTGTGCTAGAGGAAGTTGTTGTGAAACCAAGGTTTCCTGGTTTTAGTATGTCAGAAGCAAATGACACATGATACCTAGTGTTCTACGAAATATCCACTCTCTCCCACTCTACAACATTTTTTTTATGAACATGTTAATCTTCCCAGCATATATGATTACTTCTTGTGAGGAACATAGCATATTATATGAACCTTTAGGTTGACACTAAATTTACACTTACGAAGGTGCCTCAGGTTTACGGTTCGTTAGATTGATTACCAATTTGCAAGGTAAAAGATGATGATAATAATAATAATAATAATAATAATAATAATAATAATAATAATAATAATAATAATAATAATAATAATAATAATAATAATAATAATAATAATAATAACAATAATAATAATAATAACAATAATAATAATAATAATAATTTTAATGCTGTCAAGGACAGTATAAAGGAAACAGCGTGGAGCAAGTGACAGAGTTTGCACGAGGTTTCTGTACCCTCGATGAGAAGAGAGACACTGCATACACGGTAGAGCAGTGGCGGCAGCTTCTTAAGGACTCTTGGGCGGAAGAAAAACCAACTCCGGGAAAAGTTGCAGAAAGTATGAAACTGGCAATAAGTCGACTCGTTTAATTTGTGTATTACACCAGCGCACTTTTCGAGGACGGATTTAGTTTTAAGTGCCCGGTTAAGCGAAAGATAAATGTTGGGATGGGTCGCTTCGTGGACTCTCGCGAGTCCATCCGTAGCTGATGTATGCGAGACAGTGGAAGCTTGAGGAAGACTGGAGATTCTGAGAGTTGGGTGGGTGCAGCGTGCTGCTATTTAGAGTTATGTTTGGCAGTCTGCGGCTATTAACTAAGCTAAGAATACAGACACTTTCATCTGATTTCATAAATTACTGGTCTTTGTTTAGTTTTGTTGTTTTGCTGGAAATATTTTTTGAAATATCCGTTTTCGCGTGTGCTTATTTGAATCTTCCGTTATCTATGTAAAAGGTGTCTTATTAAAATATTGATGCGTTCAAATCGGTTGTACACATCATGCTATAGTTTTCTTCGTTCAAGAAATATCTTGAAAAGGTAAAATGTATGTGATAGTTCGGACACACGTGCCGCCCCTCCTAATTCGCAACCCACCAACCGCTACTGCAGTAGAGCCATCTTTGCGTCCAGTCGCTGTTCAAAAAACATCGAGTAACCGAATGCGAGCTAGGGGATTGTAACAGTCCAAAAATTTGTGCCAATTTCTTTTATTGGTGTCATCCTTCTTGTGTGCTTTCTACACAAAATTTAAATGTGATTGTTTTTGTGCCGAGACTGCCTTTCAAAAAGTTAGAAAGTAGATGTTTTGAGACGGTATTCAGTGCAGTTGCGAAGGTAAAATTTCGCAGTTGGGTATTCTGAAAAGTTTTTTTTTTTTTTTTTAATTAGCTCCATTCATCGTTTGTTTGTTTTTACATTCAGAAAAAATCGTCGATAATTTGTTCTTTAAAGCTGTCGTTTCTGTGTAGTTAAATTAGCAGACACTTCTCGACAGCAAGTGTAGTGAAATTACCGATTCTGATGTTTCCCATAGAATTTCTCAGGAATATCTTTACTTACTTTAATGTAATCATATTCCTTTCATATAATGCTGTAGATAAAGAGAAGACTGAGTTGTATCAACCGAACCGTCTCTTGATAATTTTTTCTAGACCAATTTGTCTAACATACTTCAGCTACGAATCTGCGGCCATGTAATTTGCAATAGCAATGTTTGTCAATTCATTTCGAAGCTGCTCACATTCAAAGAATGGACGTTGTTTTATTATGAAAGAAAACTTTTCTGAATGAAAGGACACTTTGTAGGTGGAAAACTACTTTTCGTCAAGAAATTTAATAAAATGAAAGTTTTCAAAATCTTGAAACCTATAGTCTATCTGAGTCACTACTGTATAAACAATTTTAAAATAAATAATTTTGTATCTTTGAAATAATTCTGACCCTGACAATTCATTGATGCTGCTTTTGTAAATTAGCTTTGATGCAGATTTCAATAGTCTCTTCATATCTAACACGGTATATTACTATGTATCTATACTATTTATATCTCTACGGCGTATTACTTGCCTCACGATGTCACATTGTTGAGCGAAAACGGCATTTCGATATCGTGAACCGTTCAGGAGTTATGGGACTGGCGCATAGTCAGATGGACATTCTCTATAACACTAAATCTTTACCTTCATTAATTGTTTCATAAAGAAAACACGAACAAAAATCACACAGACAATTCTACTTTCCCACAACGTCAGGTAATGAGGTGAATTTACCTGGTCGAGACGTGGACGTGCATCGCAGTACAAGTCCGTGCCTTCCGGAAGTCTGGACTTTCCGCGGCCCTGCCCATGGTGGAAATAATATTTCCTCCATGGCTCTGCCCAGTGAGCACGATTTACAGTAGGGCGCTCCCTCTTGTGTGCTTGCGCGGCAGAGCCAGCCAATGTCTATTCACTGGCAGTCTCCTCGCTCAGCTACCGGCTCCAAAGAGATATCTCTGCAGCCCTGCTAATGCCCCCACGCGTAAGCGGGGAAAAGGAGTCGAAAACATTTAATTTTTTCAACGATGCAGTAAAAAAAAAAAAAATATTGAAAAATGGCACACTTATCGACAGATTTCATTGAAAAATAATTTGGGTATTCTAAGGCTCCCAGATTACCCTTCAGCTTCGCCACTGATTCAGCGTAGCCGTCTCCCTCTGCGACGTCAGTTGAGTGCAAACATTCCGCGTTCGAACTCTGTCTATAAAGGCATTCGTTACAAAACGGCCAGTCTATTTCAATCATGGAGCAATGAATATTCCTAGCTCCATTATTTCGTTTTTGTCCTTCAGATATTTTGTGAATTATTTTGGTTCACAAAGGAATCGAATTTTGTGTATCTAAATGGCGGGAGTGATGAAACTGATCTGCAGTCAAAACTTTTCCAGTTCTCAGACGCTTTACGAACGTGATCAAAAGTACGTTGTGTCAAGTTCAGGTAGATTTCATTTCAAACGCTAGAGAGGTTAGGTGTAGTCAGAATAATATTTTAATAAAGATTTTCTGATTTTTTATTAACTTATTCGCTTTGTAACTAATAACATTTGATTAACTTTCTTCTAATGTTCTTTTAATATTGATTGCAATCAGTGTATTAATTAAGATAAATAGTTGAAAACAAGTAAAATTCTCCGAAAATATAAATTTCTTGCTTGCACATCATGTACAAGTCTCTTGGTACTCTTACAAATAATTTATAATGACAAGATTAAGTATAAATGGAGAAATATTTTTGAAAGACGCGGTTGGCGGTGCTGTCACATAGCAGCAGAGAGTATACAGAACCATAAGAGCAGTGACAGGCAATTGCTGTCAGCTGCTGCTTTCCTTCAAGTCAAGGAGAATGCGAGGCCACTGGTGTTAAATGGTGTGAATGGGGAGGACGTGAAACAAAGGAGCTAAGTAGCTTACTAGTGTCCCATTTAAAATATTGATCTTTAAAAATGGCAGTTGTAGAATCGGACACAAAAGACTGCCGTAAAGAACTAAAATTTGATATGGGAAAAGTGCACCAAGGGTTTTCAGCATCCTGCATTGAAAATGAGGATGTTTGTATGGATGAATATTTAGAGGCATACGGTGAATTGTTCAAGTAAGTATTTATTACTACTGTTCTTAAATTCTCCCTGAAGCCTGTTTTGTATTTTCGTGTATTTTAACGTTGCGGAGCATGCAATATGTGCTCAGTTTGGGTGAAGTTGTTTCTGTGACATAACCCCTTTCTTTATGAAATTATTTTGTTCGTGTGTGAATGAAAGCTTTCAACTTATGTAAAGTACTTCTGAAATTGTAGGAAGTTACACTGCTGTTGATAGGTCTTTGTTGCCTCAATTTTGTTGTTTAATTGAAAATATTCCAAAGGGTAAATACTTATTTCATTTATATTTTTGCTGAAGAAATATGGATAAATATCTTCTTGAATATGAATAAAAGTTGGGAAGCTGTTAAGTGAGATAAAAATATAAGATGAAGTTGGTTATTAATGTCAGCTGTGTGAATTTTTCAGTTTTTTTCAGTTAATGGGGGCAGTATTTGGTTTTGTTGCTTCTGATGTTAAAAGCAAAATTGAAATTCTTGAAGAATTCCGAAAAGGTACTGAAGGTGATAATTTCACTACCTTGAAGAGAATGGTTAAATATGAAAGTGAAGCTGGGCTTCTGAAAAAGTCCAACTATGTATCGGGATGCCGAACATTCTTACGACTTCATCGAGGTTTAGGTATATTTTGCAGTTGCTTGTCCTCTTCCTTTATGAGCAGCTGCACACTCTTTGCAAGCTTCTTGTTATTGTTTCTGGTAAATTTCTTGGGTAGGTGTGCGTGAATGTTGCTTACCAATCAATAACAATTGCAAGCTTTGCATCAATTGCAGTCCAAGTTGATTGATACACATTTAATTAATGTTGTTGTTTTTGTTTTTTTGCTTTCTTATATGTGGATGTATTATTTTGCATGTTTTTTCTCACAGTACTAACCTTATACAATTAATCACCTTTGACATTCATGTTTTCTGTCCCTTGAAAATAATGGTAATTATGAAAGATGAATGTATATACCTATTTGGAGAGAGTATGTATATTCCTGTTTAGTCATACATGTATTTAAACTGTTGTTTAATTGGTGAGACCCTGCTTTAACTGTTTTTGCCTTTTCGTTTGTATGTACATCATAAACGCCAATGCTAACATACACCTATTAAACTGTTGAATGGGATTGTCTGGTTTTGTGACATCTTGTAACTTAATTCTCTCTTATTGTGTGCAGAATTTTTGCAATATATATTGTGGTATTCTGGTGTGGAATACTCGGTATTTCTCCCTTTTTGTGACTTTTCCCAATCATCTATCAAATTTAATTTATACAACTCTTCAAGTAAAGGAATAAGTGCAATGCTTCAAGATGTATCTCTTTTATCTTTTATTGGGATTATTAGAGGGAAAATCTGTTGTTTAATCATTCCCGCAAGGTCAAATTCCATAATGGGTTCTAGTGATAAATATATTTACTTTGCTTTATATTTTAATAATTCTGCAATTAGTTTCCATCATTTCTATTACAAATTCCATCATATCTGTTCTATTCAAGATTTCTGTGGAATTTGCTTTTTTAATAAAAATATCAGGAAAGAAGGTTGTTTCCTATATAATTGACATTTCATTAAATAAAAAATTGTATTGTGAAAATTCAGATATGAAATTTCAGTGATGTTCCCATGATACGTCATTTTTTTAATGGAACATTTTAAGAAGGTGTATAATTATTTACACTTGAAGCAGAGAATATAAAATATATAAAATGCCCTTAAAGTGACAAATTATTTCAATCTTTCTTTTAATCTAGATTTGTCAATGACTTAACATGGCAATTTTTTTATTAAATTAAGTCTTTGCGATTTGAAGGACTAAATGACATTCAAAGTTATTTGTTTCTTTTAGGGCATTTTTGTATTTAGAAGTTGATTTTACATTTTTTAAAAATTAAATTATAATTTCTAACCTTTCATTGACTTTAGTGAAAAAATAATCCTCTCTTCAATGTGTGACTTTATGTCCGAGTTCCCTGCTTCAATGACTCTCGTTGACCCCAAGAAGAGAGGTCCTAAACACTTATATGTAATCCAAATGTAACCAGCCCAGAAACTTCCACTCACTTATATGTAATGTTTGTAAATTCAAAGGATTGAATGAAAATAATAGTACTTGTGCCAATAATTCAGTGCATTTTTCTTTATTTGTATAAAAAGTGTTAAGAAAATGTAGCTTTTTTTGAGAAAATATTGTTAATGTATCTTTGGAAATATTTGACACAATTTGATTTGAAATACCATGAAATAATACTCTTTTTGAATGTCTCTTAAAATGGTTGATCAAGGAAAGTTGATAATGAAGACTAAAAGATCGTAATGCATTTTTGTGTGTTCAGATTCAATTTTTAACACTTTTTAATCCCAATTATCTAGAAATCAAAGGAGTTTATTATAAAGTATAAATATTACAAAACATTTTGGGATTTTATTGTCAATTAGACTTGCGGTTTTATATCTGTTTTTCCAGTTCTTGAAGCATTGTGTAAATTTTTTTGAGTTGTAATGATGCATGTGTAATGTTTAATATTGTGAAATCCCTTTAATTTGGTCATATTTTGGTTTCTTAGAAAAGATTTCATTTTAGAAGGATATCATAAATATAAAATAGAAAATCATTCAGTTTCAGGAAAAGAGTATCTGCTACAGACAAATGTCCAAAATAAGTTTTTCACTGTGATAAAATTGTGTGACGTGAAATTTCTCACATTCTTTCTTATTCCTTTTACTTGATAAATTTTTTTCTCATTCTGTGATAATTTCAACAGATTTTATAAGACTCTTCCTACAAAGGGTAGGTGAGTTACAGAATAATGATAAAACCACAGCTGTTTGTCAAGAAGCCTACAACGAAACCCTTGCAAAATTCCATCCGTGGATTGTTAGAAAAGGAGCAATTGTAGCAATGTATGCGTTACCTACAAAAGATGGTTTTCTTCAAAAGGTAATTGTTGAAAAGTTTGCATATTTCTAGAATACATGTACTGATTATTTGTCAGTTCTGTCAGTATTAATAATTATTATGAAAGAATTTAACTGATTGCCTGCTTAAAGTTAAATTGGTATTATTTTTCTATCTTCGTTTTTTCAATTATAGACAATCACATTTAAAACTTATATTTATTTCATATAGTTGTTTCTACATATCATATACTATGTTTCGGAAAACTTTTGTTTCCATCTTCAGGGACTGGAAAATAATCAAAATACTTCAATATTATAAAAATGATTAATTATTTAATTCTCATAAATGTATATATGGCACATTTAGACTATAAGTGCGTAAATTTTCGCCTATTCAGGGGAGGGTATACAAAATGGCTCACGGCCATGCTGAAACAACAACAGCGAGTTAATGCACTTCCTGAAGAGGAAACAAATGTTTTCTGAAACATTGTACATGTAACGGATGTGTATCAAGTTAATAAGTATAATTTTTAAATGTGGTTGTCTTTAGAAGGCATTAAGTGCAACACATGCTCTATTATTGTCCAAATAATATTTCTGTCTACTTGACAGCTAGCATCTGACAGGGAAGAGATCTCTGTTATCCTGTGAGAGGTTACAAATTCAATGTCGTAGAGTTGCTGATGCTTGTTAGGAAACTAGTGGTGCTGCAGAATGGCACAAACTTTCTTGCATTAATTATTTTTCTAATCCCTTTAGTCTAAGCTAGCGATTCGGTATTGCCTCCCTCTTCCCAGTCGCTATTCACGCCTAAAATATCATTTTTTCAATTTTCCAGTCTCCCAATAGTAGAACTGAAACGACTTCAAGAATATTATAGAATAAAACCTCGCCTTATATGGAAATTTTTGTTGAAACGTTTGAAGCCGTTTTCGAAAAAATGTTAGAGCGTTTTTGAAAATACGCGATTTGAAGCTCTTTTTCGCCCAAAACTATAGAGTTTTTGAGAAACTTTAGAAGAAAATATTGGAAGCAATTGTTCTCACAAAATGTATACAAACCTGTCAAATGTACATAAATACAATAATGTAAAGAAATTCGCTGCTAATGTAAATATTAACGGCGTGAAAGATACTACAAAAAATTATATATGTGTGTGTTTTTGAAGAACAAAAGAATACATCAAAGTGATATTTTATGTTACGATATTCAGCCCATTGAGCTCTATCCGTTCAAAAAATTTAAAGAAAAAAATTGGAGGTGTTTTCGTGAAAATAGCATTAGAGCGTTTCTGAACGTGTGGAATTTCGAGCTCATTTTCAGAAAACTTTCGAGTTTTCGAGATTCTTTAAAAGACATTTGAAGCATATATGCCCTTAAATGAATAATGCATACAAAATGTCGTTAATGTAAATATTAACGACGTGAGAGAGGTGTCAAAAAAATACATTAATGTAAATTTTTAAAAACAAAAGAATATAGCTTTTTGACGTTTGTGTCTCAACAGTACATTTAGCACTATTTGAACAAAAATCTTAAAAAAAATTGAAGCCGCTTTCGAGAAATTCCTCTTTTTAATATTGCCCATATTTCACTCAAAATTGCGCGAAAACTACCAACATTTCAAAAAAATGTGCGTGATGTTAATGAAAGAAATAATCGTGGTGATGAAATTGCATTTGAAGAAAAAATTTGTCTTCAATATTGTAGTTGTAGGAAGATGGGGGGAAAAAAGAACCTTTGCAATTTTCGAAGTTTGAGAATTAACAGTTAAAACGGATCTTTCCCTTTAAGTGTATTTCTCTCTTTTCTTACAATCGAAGAAAAAAATTGGAGCCATTTTTGAGAAAATTTTAAAAATTTCTCTGGGGCTTCACATAAAGTAGATTTTCAAAATCTCATAGCTTTGAGTCGGGCCAGATCGACGGGAATATTCCTTTTGGAGAAAATCCTGCGATTAGTTAGGCGCTAGTGTTTGCAGACGTACAGCCTGACGAACGGACGAAAAGAAGCACTTATTCGATATTAGGGGACCCCAAAAGTGTATTTGAAATCTCGAAATTAGTTTCTCGCAGCATTACATAAATTTCTACAGTACGAATATTGCTCCGTACGTATACGAGAAAGTAAAAAATTAAATCTTATAGCGCAAAGAAGCTGAAAATTGAAGAGCGCAACTTCTTGTTTGGTTATGCATAGTGTGTGCAGTTCTGTTGCTTGTACTGTTTGTGTTCTCATTGCGTTTTGTATCTTGCTGCTGCTGCGATCAGATGCAGAACGCCCACCCGACCACATGTCTGCCACCCAAATAAGTGACACCATCGCTCCACCTCATCCCCAACCGTCAATAAGAATTATTATTCGGACAATAGCTCTAACTGATTTCATGTGACAGCATTTGGCGCGTTGTTTCGAGCTAGCCTCTCGTTAGTTGGATGCTGAAATGGTTTAGCGTCCGCCGGTAGTGCAACGGACAATGGCGCATGCGCAGCCGACGACAGCTCCTTTCTCCTCATTTGTTTGTGCATTTCGTACGTAATCGGAAAAATAATGAGAAATGATGTTGAAGTTGCTCGTCTGGACAGTGGCGGCTCGTACCCTCAAAAGTTGGTTTACAGAATAATCATTGAGGAAGGGGAGGCGAACTAGATGCTGAAACCGGTATATAATGCATTTATACATATATTTCAGAAAAAAACTACTAATTTTGCGTGTAATTTTTCTTCGAGACATTACGATTCTCACGGCATCATTACACTACTGAGTTCTTTCTTTCTCCAGGAAAGATTCCGACCCACCTTGTGGAGATGCTGGAAGTACAAACTTTGAGCTAGCTGGAGTCTAATGCTATCTGTGGTGTGCATGGGGAATGTCGCAAGAAACTGTTCCGCCAAGCCTTAGGGCTCCATAACCCTCTTTATAATACTTAAGGCAAGCTTGCTAGCAATTCCATCTCTGATTCGTTGACTAACAACATAGAGACATTGATCTCACCCTCGCCCCCACTCCCGCCAAACTCCAGCTCCCAGCAGCTCACCTGTTTTGCCATCGCGAATGTTTTAGGCGGCTCCACACATTCGGTATGCCGCTAGTCGCGAGCGACTGCTTTCCGAGTAGTATGGATGGATTGCTTACTATTTGCCGAGCGACGAACATTGTGTTCGCCATACCCACCACGCGTGGGTCTTTTAGACTAATCAAAGGAAGCGAACATTCATCGAGCAGATCAGCTGCTCCAGATTGGGCATGCAGTAGTTCATTATTCGGCGAATGCCGAATGTGAGGAGCCCCTCTAACGTTGCAGCCGAGTTTCTAGGAAAGCGTAAAATACTCAGGCTCGTTGTACACGAGCGGATCATTCTCGTGTATCTGATTTGCAGTTACTGCTAGAAAATTTCGACGCGTGTATGACTTACGAGAATAATAATGAATCACAGTGGTGGGTGTGGGCTGAAATGCAGTTTGATACGATTCGTTCACGCACGAGTTTACGTGGAGGAATAAATTTGTAAGGCAAGCAGGATGCAAGAAAATTGAGGCTTTCGTGGAAAACTTTTAAGAAACACGCCAAGACAGACGTTTATTCGTGTAAAATGCGTTGGTCAGACTGGAGGCTGTTTTATGTTAACGCGAGGGCCGAAGGACATTGCCGCGCCGTCAATTTGGAACTGCCAAGGGAACTTCCATGGGAAAGTGCTTTAGCCGTGGACGCCGTGGATCGTATAAAAACGCGTTGGGCAGAGTTTTCCTTGCGTGGGCTAACACTCCACCCAATACTCGTATTCTACCAGGGGACACAAGTCCCGGGGTGAGCACCTATGGCTTTTCGCCTTTTTCTGCACCCCCGCCGACACAAGTACGTTGACAGGCTGGTATCCGGATCCCGCTGGAACACAGTTTGTCCTCACGGCCACCTCCTCATTCAGTGCCTCGGAGGCCGGCCTGCTAGCTCAGAGCTACTAGCTATCCAGGGTACCGGGGAGCGAATAATGCGCTACTCACATGCGCCGGGACAAGTCCCTCCTCTTTGCCCAGAGTATCGGGCTACTGCCACGTCGAAGCCGAGAGCCCATCAGGGTATCACCCGAACTAGGGTCTGGACAGGTCGGAGCCCCGTTCCCGTATCCTCACTGCCTACACTTTTACGCTATTGACGTGAGTATCGCCAGGACCTAGGCTACCCGACGGGGTGGTTTGCTTTTCCCTTCTGGACTTCTATATGTGGGATCCAGAACGTTTTTGCGAACGTCCCTTGACCCAATCCAGCGTAAGAGTTTGCGCCATTGCCCCAACTGGTGGGTTACTGGGCAAGCCCGGCAGCACGGGGTATAGCGTGTGCTTGCTCACTGCCTCCTCCTTGAGGCTAACGATGTGAGTTCCACCGTGAAACTTAGGGTCTACTACTCTCCACCAAAGATCGTGACCACCTACGGAAACACGACCCCCCACCCCACCCTTCGGGGAAAGCATTGGTCCGAAGGGTGTTTTATGTTTACGCAAGGGTTGAAGGCCCGAGCCCCGCCCTTAACTTGGAAATGCGTAGCGAAGCATCACTGTGGCCGCGCCGCGAGTGACTCATTCTGAGTATCGACAGCGTGCGTGAACGAATCGTAACACAAACTGCATTTCTACTCAAATGCTTATTTCGTACATCTAACTAAAACGATTTAAACTGCCCTTATTAACCTGCACGAGCCGCAAGTGCGTTTTGAGGTGGTGAGTGTGCTTCGCGCTGGGTATTCCTTGGTTGAGCACGTGTGAATCACGTAATATAGGCAGTAGAAATAATCCTCCTTTCTCCTCTGGTGCCAAAGGTCCAAATAGGGCTATTAACTGTGTAAAACAAGCATTATTGTCGGTTTTACTTTCTCGTATACATACGTATATACGGAGTAATATACGTAGTATAAAGTTATGTAATGCTGCGGATAATCGATTTCGAGATTTCAACGGAAATACACGTTTTGGGGTCGCCTGATACCGAAAAAGCGTCCCCCCCAAAACGTCCGTCCATCTGGCAGTCTCTCCGTCCGTCCGTCCGTCCGTCCGTCCGTCCGTCTGTGAACACTACTAGCGCCTAAACCACACGTACGATCTTCTCCAAATTGAAGAAACCAGTGTCCAAATGGCTCTAGTTGAAGCTTTGAGATTTTGAAAAACAATCTTTAAAATTTGGGGGTACTTTACATAAAGCCCCCGGACATTTTCAAACTTTTCTCAAAAACGGTTCCGAATTTTTTCTTTAAGTTTCTTCTAAGAATAGAGTAAAATACACTTAGAAAGTTGGCATGGGTCCCATTTTCACGGTTAACTCTAAAATTTTCGCAAATTTGAAAAGTTTGAATTTTTTTCGGCGTCTTCCTACAACTACAAAATTGAAGGCAGAGATTTTTCCTTCAAATGAAATTTGTTGTCCATAAATAGTTCTTCCATAAAGATCATGACAATTTTTGTGAAAAGTTTAGTAGTCAAAACAATAGTGCGTGCAAGATTTGCAATTTTAAAAAATGACAAAAACAAGATTTTTTCAAAAACGGCTCCAAATTTTATCTTTAAATTTTTGGTAGGGTTAATGCCAAGCGAACCCTATACGATGAATAGAATGACATAAACAATTCTATTTTGTTTTTGCAAAAATTACAAAATTTTAATTTTTTTGACTTGTGTCTCACGTCGGTAATATTTACATTAGAGATAATTTCTTCACTTTATTACATTTATGAGTACATGTGATTTAAATTATGTCAAATTAAATTTCTCGAAAACTTAACAAGTTTCTGTCAAAATGAGATCTAAATTCCCCATTCTCAGAAACGCTCAAACGCCAATTTCTCAAAAATGGCTCCAAATTTTTTCTTCAAATTTTTCCAATGGATAGAGATAATTACACTGTTTAATATGACGTAAAGTTCATTTTGGTGTATTCTTTAATTTTTTTCAAAAATTACACAATATATTTGTTTTCAAATATTTAACACCATTAATATGCATATTTCGATCGATTTGTAGACATTACATTCGTATAATATTGCATTTGTTAGTGGAAGTACTTCAAATTACTTCAAATAAAGTTTTTCGAAACCTCAATAGATTCCTGTGAAAAAGAGCTTCAAATTTCGCACTTACAGTAATGCTTAATCGCCATTGTCTAAAAACCGCTTCAAATTTTTTCAATGAAAATTGCTATTTAGGACGACGTTATAGCCTTCTTTAATATTCTTAAAATTTAATTTAGGTTCTACTGTTTGGGAACCGAAAAGTTGCGAAAATTTCAAAAACAATTTCTTTGGGCCGCAATAGATGGAACCAGGCAAGGAAGAGGGACAAGACTACAGTACCAGTCCACACCAAGGAAATTAGAAAACTTGACTACGATAAAGTCTGTGCCATTCTGTAGCACCTCTAGTTTTTTACGTAGCATAGTTTACCCACGGAAGTTTTGCGAATAATTTTTAAACTACGTGGTCTGGTTGGGCGGTATCCGACGGTCAAATCGCGCAACTGACGACAAAGTGCGTAAATATGCCGAAGATGCTAGAGTTTTATTTTTAGGAATTAGTTCTCTCGTGCAATTGCAATAGTCATTCGCAATTATCTTAATTAAATATTCTGTTGACGTGTGATGTGTTAGGGACTTCTTTGCCTTGGAACATTTTCAAAATCTTTTTCAACAGGAACCCTATATTGAGAGTTGGCGAGACCCCTGACTTCAGAGGTCTCGGTGCGGTACAGTGGCGGATGCAGGAGGGGGAGGGGTCACTGGGGCCATGACACCTCCAAAAGGTCTAGGGTTTTCGTTCGTTACCTCCCTTTATTTGGCAAAATTCATTAAAGTATTTATGGTGGAATTAGGTAATTATTTAAAAACTAATATTGTATGGTATCATCTAGACATTACAAAAATAATATCTACAATATAATAGCAAATGTATTTATTATTTAAAGAAAAATCTATGCCCCCCGAAAATGATCGGCTGGATCCGCCCCTGGTGCGGTGCACCGTTTGCACCAGCCTGGCTACGTCCCTGAATCTTTGCGGTATTGTTCAGCATTCCCAAACGCGCGTGTCACGCTACGCTACTCATTCTTAATGTTTGAATATTTGTTTAAAATGTATTTATTTTGTTGAAACTTAATGTGATTTGCACATGTGTTAGTATGAAATGGACTGTTTATAATTGAATTTCAAAAATCTGATTTTATGAAAGTATGTTAAGTGCATATAAAATTCTATTTCCACTGATCAAGAACTTTCTTGCTCATTCTTATTTTTAAGGTGTGTGGCACTCCAGAAGAAGTTACAAGGGCCCTGCAGTTGCTGCCACAGTTCCTTGAAGTTGCGAAAGAGGCTTATGATAGATCAGACAAAGTGTACACAGACAACAGTTTACATGATTTGCCATAATAATGTAATTCACTGTGTGGAAATTGTTCAAGGAACATTCCTAAGTGTATGTGTGATTGGTTTATTATTTTGCATATCAATTCAGTGATACTTGATATGGTTTGCTGTCTGTCATGCTTGGTTGCATATAAAATACTGTAAGAAATCACATATCGTGAACCTGATTGTGCATATGTGCTTGTGTGGGTATGCATTTATGTTCCTGGTGTTTTATACGCTGTAATTTTATGTACATAAAATTGACTATGGTAAAGTGGTTTAGAACACTAAAACCTTTTATTTGAATAAATTATTAGCATATTGTAAATATTTTGTTTCCTTTAGTTTAATTGAAACTCCTTTTTCATTGCTCCTTTTTCATCAAGTGGTTGTTAATAGTCTGACATACCAAAAATGACGGACATTTATTTAGGCAGATAAAGGTAGAAATATTGTAGATATTGCAAAAGACGTGGGTTTCTATGGTGCAGATATGGAGATGACACCGTAACAAGCGAGCTCGTTCTGGAACAGGCGCGGGGGCACCTTAGAAACTGTGAGAGATGGGAGGTAAACACACAGGAGGCACCATAGCAACGCGAGTTCATTCTGACAATGAGACAGTTGCGGGGGCACCTTAAAACTGAGAGCTGGGAGGTAATCACACAGGAGGCACCATAGCGACGCGAAACGAGTTTGTTTAGAAGCAGGTGCAGGGTGCACTGTAGTGATCACGAGGTTGTGATTGGTTCTAAAATATGATAATAAGGGTGACGTCAGCGGATGTATTGTGGAGTTTGTCAAAACAATAGAAAAAGACAGCGAGCTTTGAAGGGTTGACCAGATGGGGAATTGGGGCATTTCGTCTCGTGTCGTGGTGGTGAGCGGATCGCTTGCGCGTTTTATTAAGTTCGAGTGATATTTGTGGAACTTAGAAAATTTCTTCAGGTTTATTACCAAATCGGGACTTGTGATATTTCCTGAGAGTGAACATTGAACTTGAACCTAGAATATTTTCCCATTAGGTGTGCAACTGGAACTTGTAAAATTTACGTGCCGTACCATTGTAAACTCGGATTTGTAATATTTTCATGAGTGAACTTAGAATATTTTTGCAGTGGAGTTACAAGACTTGACTTAGAAATTTTACCAGTGAATTGTGAATTGCTAGGTTAGGTGATAGAAAATAATATTGGAGGGATATTATTCCGACTTAGAAAAAGTAATCAATTTGAAATAGGTGCCCACCTGAGGCGCAAGACAAAGAGTATAGGCAGTGCTTGTGAAGTGGTTGGATGCTCCTAAGGGTCACCGTTGAATTCACATGGAAGCTTGCCCTGAGTGTTCCTTCGTCACAGACCTCCACAGGCAGCCGAAGTATGAGCGTGCGATCAAAGGAATTGTTGGTGAAAGTATTCAGCGAAAACCAGTTTGCAATGGGAATTGAACTTGCTTTTTTTACGAATTACTTTTACATATTTTACGGAAGTTTACAAAACTATTTAGGTGTAGTTCATGAAAGAGGACATACTTCCTAGATTTGACTTCTACAGGTACATGTTGGATCCCAAATTCTTATTCTTCGTTAAAATCGTATTTTCTGTTGTTAACGAAGCTTTGTGTTATTTCTCATTAGCTCAATTCTTATCTGTATCAACCATTAGTTGGCCTTGAAGAAACTCTGTGAGTAACGTACTTTGATCAACAGTGTTATTGTCAAGAAGAAAAAACTAGGTGTACTAATCAGCACGTACTTTCTAAACTTTAGAAATGGTTATGTAATACTATTTATACTTAAAATTCTCTCCAAATTAACACGCCTCAGTCGTCAGTTTTTGTAAAACTCATTATAAATGGTGGAACATTTGGTGCGAAAACTAAATATTTTCAAGCAAATATTACCACAAATTTGACAATTATTATAACTGCTTTTCATACAGAACAACATGTCACAACGAGACGTAATTCACAGAAATTTGTCTAATATTTCAATTAGGTTTTAAATAATTTCTAAAAGATTAATTTGTAAACGTATAACAAAAGCTCGAATGTAAAAACAAAAAAAGTAATATTAAATAATATACACATGCTAACTTACGTAGCATCCAACTGCTTTAAAACACACAAAATTACGTTCTCGAAGCGCAGGATCTTTGGAACGGGCAACTTAGTTTGACGCCAAATTACGCAAAAAATACTCATATTTTCCAAAAATTCAAATTGACGTTCTTTGAAGATCTGTTTTTGATGAACAAATTTCATTAAGAAAAATATACCTTCACAATATTGTAGTTGTGATTGTAGACGCCGAAAAGTATTTAATTTTGTTTACATTTTCGAAAAATCAGCGTTTCAAAGAGCGTGAGACCTGCACAATTCTCGTAAGCGTCATTTACAACATGTAAGGTTTTAATTTAATCAAAAAAGTTTGTGCCGTTTTAAGAAAAAATGGTTTAATGAAAATAAAAATGTGTTTGACACTAAAGGATGCAAAAATACTAATGTTTTTGAAAAACTGAACATTACATTATTTTTAGATGTTTTTCAGGATCACATTTCATTAAGAAAAAAATATTTATTATCATAGTTTTAGAAAGACGCCGAAATATTTTGAAGTTTTTCATTTTTCGAAAAATCAATGTTTTTAACGAACATGAAACCTCTACCATTCTCATAAACGCCCTTCTCACTATCCAATAGCAGGCCGCCATGTTTTCTGATGGCAAAACAAACTCTGGTCATTTGAGGGTTGTACGAATTCTTCTTAAAAAGTACATTTTTCGGCGTATTTTGGTGTAGTGTTTGTAGATTTGCGACATCAAAATGCTTCACTCCATTGAATTTTTACCTATAACTGGTATCGGTAACGAGCATGTTTAGTAATTTTTTAGGTTTCCTCCGAAGGACGAAGACTTAACTAAGAAATGGGTAGCATTGATGGGAGGAGAAATGTACCAAATCGAGCCTCATATGTTCCAATCATTTTGAAAAATGCGTATGCGAGTTTTGGGCAATGCAGTGCCCACTATATTTTCCTTTCCTGAGAACTTGCAAAGGAAGGAGAAGAAACGACGAACTCCTGTGAAGAGGATAATAACATATTCTTTAGATGAAGAAACTAAATTAAGACAATACTCCCAATGCTCGACAATTTAAGAGTGCGTATCGAAATTGTCTTGTGACTCGTGTCGACCCATCGCAGCAGTCAAAGTATGTTGCAAGTGGCATACTTGCTGTATGTTCGTGATTAAGTGAGAACACTGATACATCAGACAATTTTAATGACGTAAATGTTTATATGTATTGTGATTTATGCCTGTATGTCGAACATGTTGCGGAATACATGGCTGGATGTGTTGTACAGCAAACATAAAAAGATTCAGTCTTGTGCTTTTTTACCAATACTTTTTGCTTGTGATGAAAGAGATAAATCTCGTCTCATAGCCATAAGAAGTGTAAATAATTCACCGCTTAATGCATCTCCTGATGCAATAAAACTGTGTAAACTTGCTGAAAAAGTGTGTCGTGGCAAACAACACCTTCTTCAACACAAGATCATATTGCAATTCCTTAAATTAGAAGTTTTTCAGATGATGACAGGACAACTATTAATTTAAAATGACCATCTTTTTGATTCCGTGGATGTAGATGAGAAACCACATTACTGTGAACTGATAAAACTACGTTTACATCAATCCGGCTTCATCAAAGTCGTCAAAACATTTCTAAAAGGCAATGAGGAAAACCCATCAAACAAGTGTTCACCACATTAATATATTTCAAAGGCCAATGAAGTATTATGTAATACACTTTTTTAATATATAATTTGCATATTTTATTTTCATGTTTGTATTTTTTAATAATGTATTAATGTTTAACTGTTATAGACGTGATTATTTTTAATCTGGGTGTCGAACCCCCCTTTCGGTCTGGTTTTGCGTGCAGTTTCCCTTGATCCATAGAGCAAATTCTGAGATGATCCTTTGTTTGTTTCTGCATAGTAAATATAAATGCATCTCTCACTATTAAATAAACCGTATGTTAAGCTTATTCTGTGTTTTTTTTCAAATATGTATGGTGAATTTGAAAACTAGATCCATTTCTACTAAAATTGATACAATGAATTTCCAAGTAAAGTGGATTATTTACATTAGCTTTTGCATAATAAATGCAAATTGTAAATAATTAATGTGATTATTGATGAATTTCGACTAATTTTAGTGTAGTCCATGTTTCTTCAACATTCTGTAGGCATTGCTGAAAGGTAGTGAATGATTTCACAAAACAGAAATGACAACAGTTATGACAAGTTTATGAAATAGGTTTATATTTTTATAACCATTATACCTACACTTGGTTGGTCTCAAATTATTGTAAGGACGGACATTTTCATAGAGATATCAATTTAGTGTGAAGTTTTAAAAGTAATCGGAACTAACGACTGAAAAGTTGAAATTTGGAAATTCAAGTGTTACGAAGAAGAAAACACAAATTTAATTCGTACAATTAATTGGCAATATTAAACTTCATTCTTTATTACATTAATAGGGGGAAAATTTAACATGTTTTCAATATATATCTTCCAAATTTACTTCGATCGATGGACAAGTATGCGCACGATCTGAGAGTGCCCTCAGAAAACATGGCGGCTGTACTGTGAAAAAGCTTCAAATATGGCGGGCAGATCGTCTCTCTATAGATTTCTATCTCGTTGTTCATAAAAAATAGAAATCGAAGTTATTTAGTTGTTTATACGAATAAAATTGTTAGAACTATTTCCATGTACTTTGTACAGTAGTTGTAAAGACAATCCAAACTTGTTTTAGACATTGCAGTCAGCCAACAAAAACAAACAAACATGATTGTAAAATATATTTTCTAATTTATTTATTATTTACACAAGTTAACCTATAACCTGTAACTCAAGAAGTATCAACAAAAATAAGAATAATTAAATGATGTTCAATTTTCTTGTTAAATGAGCAAAAACTGACCGTGTCTCGGTTTCGGGAAGAGGGGGAGGATGAGCGTCTCTCTCCTGTGGGTGCGTCGCCGCTAGTATTAATAGAATTTGTAAGAACCTCAAAATTATAATAAAACCCACGTGAAACATTGTTTTCACATGAAACAAATGTTAAAATATTGTTACGCAGTAGAAGTATGTATGTGGGGCTTAAAAATTCATACAATTATGAAAAAAACTCACATTAAAAATACAGCATCAATTGTAACAGCATACAACTTTTTTTTTGCTGTGAGTTTGATTGTGAAAGTTTTCAAAAGTGCGAGACGAATTGTTCATCTGATTTTTAGCTTAGGATTTTTTTAGTATAGCAAACACGCTCACAGAATAACTGCAGAAACTGTCGGAAAGATCGTTGCACACACCGTCTGCAGAACTTTCTTTCGGAACGGCCAAGTTTAAACAAAGATCTCAGCAAATGTACATTTTGAATGAACGAACCTACAATGAAATGAAAATAAATTTATCAACATAAGAAATGCATTCAATACCCGAAAGAATTGATTGAACTTTCAATAACACGCGAAATTCATAAAATTAAGTTGCAACTACTTTTAGGCGAAGACAGAAAATTGATATTCCCTTGGACACCGCGCTCTGCGGCCAGACCCCTCCGCTGTAAGCTAGTGGCTCGTGGCGGTGCGAAAACTACGGGGGTTTAAAATGTTGAAGCATAGAGATGCTAAAGAGTAAACACAGTGAAAGAGCTTAAGAGCGTGTCATAGTACACCTGGGAGCGCACAAGACGCCTGAGAGGGCGTTGGACGTGTGCTCTTTGGTTTCAAAATGATTTCATATCAATCGATATTTCTCGAATATCCCGAATATTCATTGAGATTAAATTAAATGGAAAATGTATATTCCTAACATAATGTTTTCGATTTTATCTGGGGGTTGTGTACGAGCCGCGTCTGGCATTTGTTGGTAGGGACTACCAACTTCTAGCTTACTTTTTCAAAAGATCCGTAACTCAATTTCACACCAAAGAAACACTAAAATAGACGAAAGGGCGATGGTTGATATTGAACGATATGAACCCCTGACGACAACGATAACGCTCGGGTAACTGCGAGGTTTTGCGTGGCGCGCCTTCGCATGTTGCACTCGAGTTTTCATAACATGGCGCGTGAAGCACTTGTCTTCACGATGGAATATGGCAAGGCGTTTCGCGTCTATCTCGGTCGAGGCGCCAGATATCGCATGATCGCAGTGTTGAGATCAAGAGACATCTAGCGACACAACCGAGAAAGACACGAAACGCCGTGCGATAATCCATCGTGAAAAGTCCCTCACGCGCCACGTTATGAAAACCCGCGTATAGCATGCCCGTTGCGATTGGGCAAGCTCAGACGCGATTGGGCAAGCGAGTAGAGGAGCGTCCTCAGAGCGCGAGGCCGAACCCGCGGTCGAATCCGACACAGCCGCAGTGAACAGCTCCCACGCGGCGCGGCTCCTCGCTGATATGTGCCGGTCGTCTCGCTAGTGGGGGAATAGCCGACCTTGAGGCTTACGCTCGACAACGTGAACTGCGACGATGGCAGAGGAAGCGACAACGGCCGATTCTGCTCTGGTAAGTGCGCTTACGCGGAACACGTGAACATTTCAAAGAGTCTTTCGTCATGTTTGCGTAGATACTGTCTCACGTGGCGGCATGTTATATAATGACTAGTGAGACGTCTGTCGGTGGTGTTTGCAGGCCCTCCTTTGAAGCTTTCCTGCGCGTGACAGTTGCTTCAGCAGAAGGATTCAGAAGGATTTCCTTTTAAATTTTGATGGCTTGTGCACCATCAAATTCTAACATATCCTTATCTTTAGCAACGAAAGATTTTTCGCGTTTTTGCTGAATGTAAAACAACCAAGTTCTCAACAATTTTAATTTCTTTCCCTCAGATTCGTCGGCAAAAACCTGCGATTGCTGAAGTAATTCTCAATTGCATACTATTCATGAAAATTGTAAATATAGCTTACTTCATCGAGATCTTATTTTAGAAATTTTATCAGTATTTCTAAACACAGTAGTTGATATTAGCAGTTATTTAATCATGCGTAAATACGGTTTTTGTTTAGGATTGATTTAACCAGAACTCCGGTAAATATTTACCGGAACACACCTGAATAATAAGCTTTGCCAAATGGACTCGTACTGAGAATCAAAGTCCAGAGAATGTTCCCATGACGGTAAACGTTTTGCGTCTGAACTTGGCTTTTAAATAACTTTGTCATTGCACTACAAAATATGCATAATTTTAGTTTGTTTCTCTTTAGTTTCGTTTATTGAAACTAATGCTGATTCTCTTTGAAATAGATTATTTTGGAATGGTATTCTGATTTCTTTGAGAAATCAAAACCCATTTGAAATATTGTGATGTATTTATTTACACAAAAATATTCTTCACGCCCTTTCGTGAAGCGTGTATTTTCACATCTTTAAGCATGAAGGTTAAATTCTATAATGAACAAAAAACGATACTGCTCGTTGTGTATATTTCGCGAATGTTCATTCCCGTCTGAGATATGGCATAATACAGTCAACTTCGTTTATAGTGAACTTCTGGGAACAAACGTTTTTGGTTCACTATATCCGATGTCAAAATTAAATAGAATTTCTGCACAATGGTTGATTGTATTAATATATAGATTTATTAAAATACATTAATAGCCTAAACTGAAAACTTCAATATCTTTATTTGTTCTTAAAAAACAATTATTTTCAATTTTGTACATTTTTCATTAGTAATTTCTCTAGATCCTTCCCCAGAGTTTTCATACATGGTTCTGCATTGCCCTCTATCTGTAAGAATCGTAATGCAGTCTTGGCCCCCTTCAATGCTTCTTGCACTCTTTTAAGTCCCACTCTTTCATAAAAGGATCTTTGTCTGATATTTTTTCAAGCCGCCCAGTGTTGGAATTTGTGTTACTGAGGTAATATATTCTTTTCCAGGTCGTATTTCTTATTTACGTTTGTTTCCGCCGCGAATTCAATAGGAGTTCAACATGTAAATGACATTAAAAATTAAGTCAAATGGCATATCTTGATAAGTTTCTGTTAAAAAAAATCAAGCTGAAGTTGGAAACTAGCGGAGTACTTGTGACAAAACCATCTGACGCCCTCGATCACCCTGTCCCTCAAATTCCTCTTATTTATTTTTTGGTTCTGTTTTTCATTTATTCAAGCTTGGCCTTTGGCCCTCTGCACCCGCTTCAAATATAGTAAATATAGAATATTTATAATGTATCATATGATATACAGTCAACAAAATTCTAGTTTGAGATACAATGCAATATTGTGGTTACATAGGTGATAAATGAGAAAAGACACATCGGTTTGTGACTGCGGGGGGTTGAAAAAATTAGTGGAAAAATATTCTTATTCAAATTATCGCGGTGTGAATTTTGCTTAACTATGTGCAAGAGAATTGCTGAAGGAATCTGTAATATTTTATAATCTATTATCTATAATATTTATCTGTAGAATTTTATGGAGAGAAGAGAAAAATGGACGGGAATCGGTGTAATACCAAGTTTATTATGTAACTGTGTATTTGGAATGTACAAGGTTTGTTTGGTTCTCCAGAATGGACATGTCGCACAATGTACATAGGGTTGCACGCTGCTTGGCTGCCGGTTCCCGCACGTGTCTGGTAGCTTTTCCTTCTATCCGGCGGGGTACAGTTTACTATTGACAGCCGTTGCTCTACTTAGCACTTCTATAACCGATAACGGTCGTGATGTTTTGTGCTTGCGAAAACCGTTCTCTGGGTAGGTTCTCTAGGATAGGTTTAAGTTTTAACCTATCGGTGATATACATTTATATTAATGAATTCGCACACATGAAGAATGTTTGAAGAATAGTAAGCCAACGAACAATGACATAATAGCCACACGATTACGGTCAGCGAGATTCTTTTTTGCCTATAAGCATCACAGGGCATGGAACAGTAGAAGAATCGCGGTAGGAGGTTTTAATATCCGCGCAACCGATGGCTAGGAGAAATGCGGGTAGAATGGGACTATTAGTTAGGAAATCGGTTATTACAGTTTATGAACCAAACCAACAACAGGAAAATCAAAGTCATGCCTTCACAACTTGCTCAATAATTTGCATTCTAACTTTCTCAAGTGTTCGAGGTATCTCCTTTAAAGGATCTCGACAAGCCTTAACCATTTCTTTGTATTGTTTTGAGGAAACCACGAACAGGAGTTATAGTCTTCAACCCCAAATAGTTTCTGTTTCGCGCCAATGAAGATGTCTCGAATGTCAGTGGTCGCTGCGACCTTTTACCTTCAATTGTTTATGTACCAGAGAGGGAGAATGTCAAGAAAAGTTGCGCTGCTAATACTTCTCGCTGGCACTATCCATCCTCAAAGCTGAGCAACATGCTTCAGTTCCACGAAACATTTGTATTACCCGGTCTGATATGTGCGCAGGTGGCTAGCTTCCGGCGTCGCGGCCAGGATGCGCTGGAGTTGGCACGTAAGGTGCTGCACTCTGGGCCGTGGCGCTTCGAGTCGCAGACGCCAGATGGCGACCAAGTGCACTCGTGCGCCGTGTCGGGCGTCGGACGCGTGCTCATGATCACGGTCAGTATCACTCGCCCCACGCACATCGCGTAAACAACCCTTTCTCTAATGGAAGGAAGCAAGGAGCAAACATTTAAAGGAGGACATGCCCATTTGGCAAAAATTGAGTTCTATTGCTTTTACCTAAAATTTTATTTCCAGAAAAAACTAGTGCTAAACAGCACGTACTTTCTCGACCGCATTGTCACGCAAAATTACGCAAAAAGTACTCAAATTTTCGAAAAATTGTACATGGCCTTATTATAAAATCTATCTTTAAAGAACAGATTTCATTAAGGGAAAAAATCTCTATTTTTAATATTTTAGTTGTAGGAAGACGCCGAACAAATTTTGAATTTTTGCAATTTTCGAAAAATTAGGGGTTTTAGCTACCATGAGATCTGCACCATTCTCTTAAACCTCCTTCACATTATCCAACAACGAAATTTAATCAATAACGATGGAGTTTTTTTAAATTTGGTGCTTCATGTAAAGTACCCACCAAAATTAAAATATCGGTGTCAAAGTCCAGGGGCCGCGACATCAGCCAGATTGATGAGAGAATAACAATGTTTGAGAAAATCGGCTGAACGGCTGCCGCCAGCTTTGTTCACAGACGGACAGACAGACTTTTGCCGTCACTTGATTTTTCGGTGTCAAGGACACACAAAACATGGATGCTGACTATACCACGTGTTAGAGAATCTTTGTTTCTAAATTTAGCAACTGGATTTATATAATTTTTCGATATAAAGACCCTGTAATAATAGCTTTTCTGTCGAAAATACGCCATTTTTCGCGCATTTCATAACTTTCTCCATACTCCGTTGCGAGAAAGTAAAACACCATATGTCTTGCAGTATACTGAATGTATACATTCATTTGTACTCTATTCGTTGAGTTGGAGACGATGTTGAAAATTGTAAAATTTGTGCTATATTTTTCATTTTTATTGGAATAGAGTGACATGTCACGTTTTGAATGTTTGCTCCTCCATTGTAGACAGATGCTTGTACCTATACGTATGCGCGCCGCAATAAAACTGTATTAAGATCAACAAAAGATTTATTTTAAAATATGAATTAAAATGGCTAATTCTGTTTTCAATTTGCACTTATAATTAAATTTGATAACCTCTGCAGGATCGGCGGAATATGATTATTTGAGTTTTGGAGTGAGAGAAAACCGGCCATACATGGTTTCTCACAAGAAGTGCACGCTTAATTGAAACACCTTCAATGAAATATATGCATAGATATGCAAAGATAGGCATGCAGTAGATTGGTATTGCACTATTGTGCACATTAGACAATTATTTTTTTCTACTAAATTTATGAATATTGTGCAGAGCTTACAGTATTTTTCAGGACGGGAGCAGGTATAGTGTCCAGCCGACTTGATGTTTTCTAATAAAAAAATTATTTACTTTCAATAAAATGTATGTATATTTATTCCCTGCAGCGCCTCTGACCGGGAGGTCCTGGGTTCGAGTCCTGATGGCGGCAGGATTTTCGATACTAGCTTTTCAGTTAGATCGAATTCAGTCGCTGTCTGGAGGAGAATCCTAGCGGCCGGCTGCTCTGATTGGTAGTTTTCCGTGGTTTCTCCGATCAACACCAGGCGAATGCCGGAGTAGTACCCTAACAAACGGACCGCGCGCGATCTGTCCTTTCTCTTGCTTGTCCTATCCTCTCACCTTACATACACACACTAACATGCACTACACTACCAGATATTCCGGGAGACCGGTCGGGAGCTTAGAGCTTGTCCCGGCTGGGATGGTGCCCCACTGGTGGGAGAGTCCTGGTTAAGGGGAAACTCCACTAGCCGAAGGTAGGTCGGCGCTGGATCTCGTCATCTTGCGGGAGAAGATCACCGCCATCTCCCGAGAAAAAACGTGCACTACACTAACGGGACTAATGACCAAAGCAGTTGACGCGCCCGGAAACACGAAAAAATCAATCAATATATTTATTCCTTTATTGGTAATATTTATAACGTAAGCTATTTACATGAAAATTACTTTTCTTAGTTTAGAAAATCAAAGAAAGATTGATTTTTTGATATGTGACATTGGCTTCTGAGGTGGGAGCTGAGCTCCCCCCCTCTTTGGGTGGGTCACTCTTAGAAGTGAGAGAAAAGAGATTATTAAAGAGCGGGGAATACTTTATGCATTTAACACAATTTATTTATTTTACTATATCTATTGTTCGTACTCTGGAAACTTGTTCATTGCCCACCACATGGCGTGGATTATATTGTTAGACATTTTCAGTTTTGGTACTTTTACCCACATTAATGCAATGTGTAAAAATAGCGTGGATTTCAATCTATCCTCATCCTTGAACAATCTGTAATTGTTTTTGATTCACTATCAGTCAGTTCACTTCGGGTGAATGATCCTGAGCAATTGAGACTCTTGATAAGAAATATTGTTTTTCTGTATCTTTTCGTTTGCAAAAGATAACTTCAGAAAAACAGACAGAGCAAAAAGTCGTATCACATATATTGACGAATAATCGTTACATGCAAGGCTTGTCTCTAGATTACAATAATTAGCGGCCCTTTAAAAATCAAGCTTCCTATGTGACCACTTCAATCTTGAAGGCACAGCTGTTGAAGTGTGTCGCAAGAACTTTGGCATTGTATTTTTGCTCCATTATGCGCTTCCACAATTAGGTTTCTGTACTTGAGAACGAAGACATTGTGTATTTAATATCTTACAGTTGGCTATGGTGACGTAGTAGATAATTCTTGGTGAGCTCGGTGCTTCAGTTCTTGAGAAATATTCAGTTCTTGAACTTTTATTTTACTTTGAATATTTTACATTGCATTACATTGTTTTATTTTTCTTTCATTATTTTACGCCTCAAAGTCTCTTCTAAAAAAAACTATGCACCACATGCACTTTGTTAGAATTGGTTGAAGTGGACGTTTTCAAGTTGTAGCGGAAGAGTTAGTAAGACAGAAATAGCAATATTTCAATATTTCGTAACGGTTTCAAGTAATGCGAGAAAGTGTGTGCTGTTGTAGCGCATGTAGTTTATTGTGCATTCTTCTGAATCAAGTATCAGATTCACATCTCGATGAAGTTCAGACACAATTGTATTTCTTCGTATACAGGGATAGATGGGAGTCGTTCCGCCGTACCACCCTTTGAACACACGCAGACAGCGCTCTTTTACTCGCCTCTGTGTTCCATTCGTATATGCCGTACTTCACCTGTCGTACCACTTAACGCGAATTGAATGTCACAGTCCTTGAATAGATTACTATGTGCCGTAAGGAATAGGTGATATCATGTGCGATAACGTTACAGAGCTACGCGAGCAATAAACACGAACATTCCATTTATTATAACATCAACTCCATTTAAGGGAACTAAACGTGTATGGAAATGTAATAAATTAATAAATGATTCACTGATATCTTTTGGAATTAATGAATGAAGAGAATGCCATTAATTATTTCCAAAACAATATTGCTCCTCTTTACTAAAATATGTTTCATCTAATATATAAAAATCAATGTTGGTTTGTTTGTTCGTATTTTACGCAGTATCGTATCGTACATCCAATTGCGACAAAACTTTATCAACTTTTTGCTTGCACTTGCGTGAAAATTGTAGGCATACTACAATGGGAATGTTCGTATGTCTCTCACACATAGACGCGCGTTGATGATTTTATGCTTTTATTCTGATTGAATCGTCCCTCAACATAAGCTCTATACTACCCGCCGCACCGTGACGTATTAAGCGCGTCTCTTAACAATCACGTGGCCAGTAGCGTGTGAAGTGTTATACAGTGTAATAGCGAAGCATTGTCGGGTCCACTACTGATATGATTTATAGGATGCAAAGGTTTTTTCACTTGTTGAATTTGCAACAGGATACAAAATATCACTTCTTTCGGCATGAGCTTAAGGGAAACTGCCCTTTTCTTTTCCACATCTTAACATATTTAGGTCATACTACTTGATAGAATTTCCAACTTACACGGTACCTTTATTTTACCGATTTCCACTTCAAATCATGACAAATGGTGGAGTCACAAGTACCGAGCATCAGATGCTCGGTTTTCTCGGTCGGTCGATTTTCGCTTGTGAGGTTCAGACAAGTGAAAACCTATCATACTGCGCTGCCATCTAGTGAATTTTGTATTGACTGCCGTGGCACTCCATTCATTAATAGATATTTCCGGGAACGTCCACGGCTATGGTCACCCCCTTACTGTAGTGAATGTTTTATTCTGTGAGGTGGCGGTGTACCTTTCCCCTGGACTGTGAGATCCGGCTCCGACCTGTGTGGTCTCCCGACGTGTGTGGTAATGTAGGGCATGCAAGCATGCAAGTAAGCAAAGGGGACGAGGATTGGAGAAGGAAGAGGATGGGAAGGTGGCGTGTGGTCCGTGGCTCGCTTGTTTGGGCACTGCTCCGGCAATCGCCTGGTGTTGATCAGAGAAAACACGGAAATCTACCGATCAGAGCAGCCGGCCGCTAGGATTCTCCTCTGAGCAGCGGGTGAATTTGACCTAGCTATCCAACTAGTGTCGAAAGTTCGCTCGAGCAAAGTCGCTGTTTCGGCAGCTGAGCTAAACTGAGCTTGGCGCTCGGGCGAAATCGTCTCGTACAAGACCGGTCTCCTACATCGTTGTTGGGGTACTTCTTGAAAGAATATGAATATGATTATTTTTTTACACAGTAAGTCCCTAGGCGGTCCCTAATCTCCAGGGTTACTGACGGACGTCAGTGATGTTGAACTTAAGCAATCACGTCTTCATAAATCGTACATGAATTTACATTTTGTTGGACTATTTTATCTTTGCTATTCTTTTTTGCAGGCATATTACAATTGTTCAGCGCACACTTTGAGAAAGGTTTTAATTGATGGTTTGGAAGATTATCCTAAATGGAGCAACGCATATGTTAAAGATTCCTGCAAAAGACTGATGGTAAGAATTCTTGAAAATGTTGCTTCTTATACCATTAATAACTCCCTAATTAATGTTAAGTTAAAAGTGCTTAAAAACATTTTGAATAAAAAAATAGGCAGTGCAAGCAATCACCTTAAAATTAATTGTTTTTGCACAGAAAATTATACAGTCCCTTTAATTTCATCGCGAATGATTTGACTTTTTCCTTCAATTTCATTTTATTGACTTTGGATTTTTGCAGTTTTCTGATCACCCTTGCTATGGAAAGGGGGGAACACAAAGAAAAAAAGTCCATTAATGTGATAATTCGAAAAGATCTTACTTTACAGAATACTACCAGAGTCTTAATTCTGGCCCCATCTACCCCCACATGCCCTACCCCCACGTTTCTCGTCTGTCTTTCATCATTTCCGTACCAGTCATTTCCTCACTTGCCCCCACACGGCACCTTGTCTCTCCCGTGCCGTTTAAAACTTGTCTCCACATAAGATACCTGTTCCACCAAAACGTGTGACACTTTTTTTTAATTTGTTATGAGGTTAAGGGTGACATGCGACGAGCATATATATTCTTATCACCGTATCTAGCATGCTTGGCCTGCCTGAACTTTTCTTTTGTGACACAGCTATACACTCTGAGACAACTGTATGAAAAAGCTACAGCTTTAGTTTTGCCCTGATCGGGAATCGAACCCGGGATTGCACCACGGAATACTACATTTCCATGAGCCCCCTCCACCCGGAGGTGTCAGTGAGTAGTATATTTGTTAGTTCTAAGTTAAATCTATTTCCTTCCAGAAGAACTTTATCTCTATTATACGATCATCACGACAGCAACGAGAAAAAATCGAAGAAACCGATTTTGAAACCGCCGTGTTGCCATTTTGTGAACTGCAAGCGTATCAAACAAAGCGGGGGAAATTCGAATTTACAATTTCGATTTTCGAAAATCGAGAGTTTGCCGAAAATGGGACCGACACTACCATTTTCATTGTTATACATACGAGGGGAAAAAAATTAAGAAAAAAATTGATCCGCTTTCATTTCCTTCCCCACGCCCTGCACAGATATTTGAGGCGTGGATGTCTTGCAGATGATTGGTGACGACATGGATGTGACGCGGGTGGCGACGGGCGCGCGCCTGGGCGGGCTGGTGTCGGCGCGCGACTGGCTGTCGGTGCGCCACTGGTGCGACGGCGAGGACGAGAAGGGCGCCCCCGAGACGGTGTCCTGCGGCGTCGCCGTCACGCACCCCGACTTCCCGGCCGGCAAAGGCGGCATGGTCAGGTGAGCGGCGTTTGCCTCCCTCAACCGACTAGCTTCGCACTCCCCCGCCCCGCCCCGCCCCGCCTCTCCCCGCCCCGCCCCACCCCACCCCGCCCCGCCCCACCCCGCTCCGCTCTGGCTGTCTGCCGCATTCCACCTCGCCCCGCTCCGCCCCCTCCCGCCCTGCCCTGCCCCGCTCCACCCGCCCCATCTTTTCCTGAAAAGGAGATGTTACATCTTACGCTACGGCACTTCTATTGAATATAACTCAGGTAATTTACTTAATCTGTTTCTACTCAATAAAACTAGTTTATTGAGTTGTAATTTAAATTAAAAATAAATAATTAAAATTTAATATCGTCTCTTTGTTTTTGAATAAAATTTTGGCTTCAAGTGTGTAATGAAATTAAAATCTCTAACAAAACTGCCTAAAAAAGGTCCTCCCGAAACCGCTACTAAAGCCAAAAAAACAAATTTTGTCACCCCCAACGGCAACGTGGGTGAGCTATTGTGCATGTATCCAACTTTAATCTATGAACTTCAGGTATCAGTTTTCGTCAAAATATTAGCGGGAATTTTAAATGCAGGTGGATACCAAACTTTTCACCATTACCAACATTTTGAATAGTGTTACAAGTCATTGAAACGTATTATGAAGCGTTTAAAAAAATATTGCATCTTTTATTTCAATTACATCTTCGTGTTATTTTTCGTTGAAAATTGTCACCTTTTGGCACATTTTTCTCAACGCTTCTCGCTCTCCATGCGACATGGCGTCCAGTGTCTGGCCTGGGTTTTCAAACAAAGTGCCCATGTGTTGTGGTCTCGTGGTTCATGACGTAAGCTGATGCTGCACTGAACGACCAAACTTCGGTGCACCGGGCTAGCTCACCCATGTCATTTCATCATTGGTTAGCCTACACAGGTTAGTGGATATCTGTCTGGAGGGGAATAATCCAAGCACCTAAGTGATGCTTGGTGGATGGGTCTGTCAACCCATGCCACGACGCAAGGGGAATCAAGGTATAGCACCTTTCCTAAAGGAACGCGTGGATGCCTCTCAAACGTTTCTCTACCATCCGGACGGGCTTGACCCTGCGTGAGCTACCATCACACACATCTACTTGTTCAATTGTTCAACCAGGTAGACGAATCCTCGGGATTGGCACCTGAGCTTTTCGCTTTTTATCCCCCCCCCCCGCGGAGGCACAAATACGCCGATAGGCTGGTATCCGGAACCCGCGGAACGCAGTTTGCCCTCACAGCAACCTTCCCAATCAATGCCTGAATGGGGCCGCTCTGCCAGCTCAGAATACTAGTTACCCAGGCTAGTAAAGGAGTCAAACAATGCGCTACTCAAATGCGCCAGGACATGTACCTCCTCTTTGCCCAGAGTATCGGGCGATTGCCATGACGAAGCTGAGAGAGCTACCTGAACAAAGATCCGGGCGGCTCAGGACCTCCTTTCCGTCTCCTCACTGCCTCCATCTTGCGGCTATTGACTATCGCCAGGACCTAGACCACCCGATATGAGGAGGGAGGTCCGTATTTCGTGTCTGGTCTTCTATAAGTGGGATCCGGAACGTTCATACGAACTCCCTTTGGCCCAATCCAGCCAGAGGGCAGGCGCCATTGACCCAACTGGTGGGATACCGAGCAAGCTCGGCAGCACAGGGATTAGTATATGCCTTTTCACTGCCACCATCTTGAAGCTAATGATGTGAGCTGCACTGTGAAACTGCGGGTCCGCTTAGTCGTCTACAACCCTCCATCAGAGATCGTGACCACCTACGTGTCCGTAGAGTCCCTAGATACAGACAGTAGCGGAACCCGAACAGCCGCCGCCATTTAATATCCTCTCACTCGATAGCCCCGCCAGGCAGTATTCAGGAGTTGAGAACAAATGATAACAATGTGACGCATTATTAGCAATTTCGAGTATATTATTATTGGTTTTTGGTAGATTGATGGTTCCAAACGTACCCACAATATCGCTTAGTTCAACTGGATATAAAATGGCGGCACCGGTGGCGCAAAGGAATGCGCTACTCTCTGTATCAAGGGACTCTACGTGTCCGCGATCCCCCACCCCCACCAGAGGGGAACCGGACGGACTAGCTCCCCCTTTTTCAGTTTTCTCCTCTCCAGTTACCCTGGAGAGGCGGGAGTTTATTCAATCATTGGGAATACATATTCTCCAGCATTGCTGCTTATGGAAATTGGGGAGGGGTATGTCTTAAATAAACTAATTAATCTAAACTTAATTCTAACTTAAAACACATCAAGCCTCTTTCGGCGATTAGTTTTAAAATAAAGAATGAAAAATTTAGTGTTGGTATAGTTCTTTAGATTGTTCATTTTTTCTTCTATTTTTTATTTAACATTCACGCCCTCATTCATACTTAATCTGTATTTACAAAGTACATGCATTCACGCATTCATACCACACTTCACTACACTATGTACACTATTTACACTTCACTTTATTCGCCACGCGCCGATTTTACTCAAGAGCTCCCGCATGTCTTGTCATGATGGTGCAGCGCCTCTGACCGTGAGGTCCTAGGTTCGAGTCCTGACGGCGGCAGGATTTTCGACACTAGCTTTCCAGCTAGGTCGAATTCAGTCGCTGTCTGGAGGAGAATTCTAGCGGCCGGCTGCTCTGATCGGTAGTTTTCCGTGGTTTCTCCGATCAACACCAGGCGAATGCCGGAGCAGTACCCTAACAAACGGGCCACGGACCGCGCGCGATCTGTCCTTACTCTTCCTTCTCCTATCCTCTCCCCTTACACATACACTTACACTAACATGCACTACCCTACCACAAATTCCGGGAGACCGGTCGGGAGCTTAGAGCTTGTCCCGACTGGGGCGGTACCCCGCTGGTGGGAGAGTCCTGGTTAGGGGGAAACCCCACTAGCCGACGGTAGGTCGGCGCCGGATCTCGCCATCCAGTGGAGGAAGATCACCGTCTCCCGAGAAAAAAACATGCACTACACTAACGGGACTAATGACCAAAACAGTTGACGTGCCCGGAAACACGAAAAAATCAATCGTCATGATGGCTCGTGCGCAGGGGGGAGACGCTGCTGAGCGCGTACGGCATCGCGGACGCGCCGGCGTCGCCCGAGGCGGCCGGAGGGCCCCGCTGCCGGCTGCGCTTCCTGTGCTGCGCGCGCCTGGGCGGCTGGCTGCCGCACTCCGTCGTCGAGCGCTACTTCGCCGGCGGCCTCGTCGACTTCGCCGGCCAGCTGCGGCGCCGCATCGACGCCCCGGACGCCCAAGCCGCGCCTTAGAGGTCCGCGTGGACGAAGGTATACCCCGTGGCAAATGATTACACTCCTTATCCATTTCAATAGCCGATCTAGATTGCCGTAGTGGCTAAGAGTGTGTACAGACTCAGCGCTTCCGTCCGAACGGTCGCGAGTTCGAGTCCTGCTTTGGGCATGATTGTCCTTTGTCTCTCAGGTATGTGTTGTTGTGGAAGGCTTCGCGTTCTGCTGTCCTCGGATGAGAGGAGCTCGCGAGAGAGTTGGTGTATGGTCGAATATGCGTTCCATCGGGACGTAAAGGACAATTGGTTGTTGACTGGATAAAAGCCCTCGAAAATAAAGATTAACGTTAATAAATCGATTATTTGTTTCCGGGCGCGGAAATGGCTATGGTCATTAGACTCGTAAGTGTAGTGCATGTTTTTAACGCGGAAGGTGGCAGGGTTCTTTCCCCGCTGGATTGTGAGATCCGTCGCCGATCTACACGTCGGCTTGTGGAGTTTTCCCTATCCAGGTATCTCCCTCCAGCGGGACACCACCCCAGCCGAGACAATCTCTAAGCCTGAAGATGGAAATAATTATTTTCCGAATCGTTGCTGTATTATATATCACAAATAATATATTGATATAAAACAGTTAATCTAAAAAAATGTTTTCTGTTTTTAAAATTAAGGACCAAAAACTGTGTGATATATTGAAAAATCTATAGACAGGAAAATAAAAGATAATTTTAATACAAACTCTAAGCTCCCGGCTGGTCTCCTGACATGTGGGGCAATTTAGTGCATGGAAGCGTGAGTTAAATACGGTGTGAGGATAGGAAAGGAAGAGGAAGGAAAGATCGCGAGTGGTTCATGACCCGTTTGTTAGGGTATTGCTCCGGTATTTGCCTGGTATTGATCGGGCAAACCGCCTGTGAGAGAAAACTACTGGTCAGAGTAGTCAACTGCTAGATTTCTCCTCCAGACAAGAGGCTGAATTTGACGTAGCTCTCTAGCTAGAGTCGAAAACCGTAGCTTAAAACTCGGTCCGAATCAATTCCTCGTAGCTACCAACTCCAAAATATACATTTTCACTCAAGCATCGAAGAATATTCATACTTGGTTATTGCTCTTAATAGAAGAAAATACATCAAGACGACTTTCCACCCTTCTCGTGAGAATTAGCCACTCCTTCAAGGGCGTATACAAATGTTTGTGTTGTCCATACAATTTTTGTAGTGATCTTCCGTATCAAATAATTTTGGAAACTGTTTCAGTGTTTACAGAGTTCGATGATGATATTTCTGTTCATCTGAAACTGAAGCAGGTAGTTGAGCAAGCAACTGTTATCAATTTTCTTTAGTTATTTTCCCATTAGTGCTAGAGGATCCGTGAAATACCATCATCAGTTTCGTACTACACCTTTATAGATGTAAAATTGTTTATAACGTTTTTTTGTGTTATCCAATATTACTGAATATTCTAGGGTGACATGTAGCCTAGCTCATACTTGTCAGTTTGCTTGTTATAAATTTATAAAAAAGCTTTTTGTTTTCATGATCATTTGAGTTACTATGACAACTGACAATTATGGGCGATATGGAATGCATGGTTCTTATTTCCTTTATTTACATTGTATTTCACCTCCTAGATCCACTTAGAGGGATGACATTCGATATGATTATTGAGCTAAAGAAAAGAGATGTGCCTAGTTATCTACATCTTTATTAACTGAAGTACTTTTCAATCAAGTAGTAATCATCAAAGCTGAAAAAATTAATTTACAAAAAATATTGTTAATAAAGATTGATATACCTAAACAACGCTTATCACTTTATTTTTACGAAGATATTAATCTCACCAATGACATATTAATGATTGGTACGATTGTCAACGAGTCTAATAAATTCCTGGTCCAAAAAGCGAATCAACACCTGGCTCATCACGGAATGACGCAAGTCAACCTCACTGATCCATGACTTACTTGGATCAGTGAGGTTGACTTGCGTCATTCCGTGGCTCAGCAAATAGACTGGTTTTAAGGAGGTTTTTATCTTTAGTAACCAACTAGTGTATTTTAGGGGAGGAGTGTAAATTAAAGAGAAATGTTCGGTCATTCCCATAAACTTTCTTTTTGTAATCAGGACTCCCAAATGCTTTTTTAACATTTTTAGCCAAAACGTTTAAAAATGTCCCGCAAACGTTATGAAATTGTAAAAGATCCTCTGTGACGTTTTATCAGTTTTATCAATCGAGATTTACTGTAAAATGTTAATATTGACAATTTTAAGTGCCTAGGTTTTTAAACCATATAATTGATATTTTATTGCATTGTTAGAAGGTGAAATTATATATAAGCTTTAATTATCTGTTTCAGGTCGCTGTTCTGAGGCCTCCAATATGGTTGTTCTGACTAGCCTACATAGTCGGCACTTGAGCAACTGGGAGGAGTATGCATTTTTATAAAATATATTGGCATTGGAATGCTGTTTTTAGCATGAGGAAGTTCAGTTTAACTGAAATATATATATAATATACAATTTTATATTTATGACAATATAAAATGACAAATGTAAACTACAAATTTTGTGTTACTACGGATTTTTTGTTGTATGTACCCAGACTTCCTAGCAGAAATACGCCAGCAGAAATAAATTCATCTATCTGTTCACTCTTTCATTCGAGGAACATAAATTTCAGATTATATTAAATGTAAACGTAAAATACATACGACGAAACAACGCCTCAAATTCATTTACATGATGCAATGTTAACGCCGCACCATTTCCTACCATTATATTAAATGTTAAAAATATAATATTTGATCACTCCTCAAAATTTTGTAGTCCAATAAAGGGACAATCTCGTGCCAATCTCGCCAGCAATACATGTAATCCTCTTACTCTACGTATAGTTTCCAATGTAGGAATTCCTACCTTTTGGTTTTTCTATCAATTGGTATGGGTAGGAATTCGTGATGTTCTCTGAATGCCAGCAGGTGAGGCGGAGGAGGGCAATTTATTGTCGGCAAAACAAGGAAGAAGTCAACTATCGGGGGTATGCTATGAACTGTTGTTTATAACGAACAAATAGGTACTGAACTGAATTAGAAATTATGTAAAAATCGTACAACTGAGAGAGGTCAAGAGCGCCCGAGAGGCGAAGCCCGCAAGTGTAGTAAACAAGTCATGAACCCTAAGGGATGATGGGAGTCGAAACTTCCACTTATATTTGAAACTTTCCCTGATGTATTCATCTTAGAAAATGTTTTAGTAGCAAGGCAATACAATTAAGGATATCGGCATATTTTGCTTTACTGGAAGACGCTGTGGACACTGGAGGAAAATTTCCCATCATTACTCGAAACAGTGTGAGTGCTACGACGGAAATTACTGATCTGAACAAGAAGAAATGGCATTCTGGCACCTGTCATTGACCGCCAGTACTTGGAATCTTTCAATTTCTAGTTTACACTGTTTATACTTTATATCCATAAAAAATGGTGCACGAAACACCGGTAAACAATCGTTGTTACAACAGTATTAACTGTACACGTTTTTCTGATATTTTACTCACAGGCGCAGGACTCTCGAACCGATGACACTGAAGACCTAAATGCTCGAGCAAATACCAGGGATCCAATGATAGGTCTAGCAGCGCTCTATTATGCACCTGATCTATCACTAAACGCATACTAATAATGGTTTTTGGTTTGTCCGAGATCAATAAACCCCGACACCGTTTGACCGATCACCATAAAAGTTGGCACATCTAGGTGTGTTTTCACCGAGAATGTTTTTTTGTTGTTCATTTTGTTGTAACTCTACTAGATGGCGATGCAGCACAAGGTGGCGTTTCAGTGAAAAGCAATTCCTAATCCAGTTGGGCTTCATTGTTGCTGGGCGTTGCCGCAGGACGTGGGACCAGGACAGGACGAGCTGGCGGCGCGGAATTGAAACGAGACGAAACTAATGCTGAGCTAGGAGAGGACAGAAGGAGCCGAGTTCTGCTAGTAATGATGTAAAATTATATGCAGCAATGATTTTCTTATTTATATTTCACAGTTTTCACATTCACTGGAAGATTTGACGCATTTCTGCTCCTTTTATTTATCCTTCACTGTTCAGTAACTCGTGTCAGTTCACCAAACTAAACATCTTCACAGCCTTACCACAGTACTTACCTTTTAGGTCTCCAAAATAGACAAATTTATCCTGCTTTGTGAACACAATGTTCAATGTATACCATAGATGCCCTAACCATTCCGGGCATCTATGGCCAATGATGCAATATAGAAACTAGTATTGCAGTTTTACGGCGCAGGATTACAATAATTTTTCTTCTTACGAAGGGCGAGAAAGTAAAAACTGATCGGTCAAACTGACATTAGCCAAATGGCGAGCGCATTGCGTTTGGTGAAATACAAAGATACTATTTTGTTAATGTTATAATAAAATTGAACTCAAAGTAATTCATGTTTGCTGTTTCAATTTCAGAAACATAGAGTGTAATCTGTGAAAGTGTGTGGAACGGTACGCCACGCCGGAGTGAACAGAGCTGCATTGAAGAGTGAAATGAACTCTACGCCGGAATTCAAAGGCACACCGGTGCCTTTCCATCCAGCGCTTACAGAATCTTGCGTGAACTACCTACAGTACTAGCTCGTTCTGAATTCTTCCCGATTGATGATGCAATTCTTGTTTCAATATCATTTCCCTTTCCCATTTGTGAAATATATATCGGAATCACCTCAACAATGCGATTTCGAATTTGCGTTTGTAAAATTCGTTTTTAGTTGTTTTGAGCTGAAACTTTGCGCGCACGTGAAGATTAAGGTTTATTACAGTTGTTACAAAGATGGTTAAATTGGTGCAGATGGCGCAGTAATACACGCAACTTTCTAATCGAAAATCGGGATGTCTATGTACATGGAAGTGACAAAATTCATGGAATACCTCTTGTGTTTGATCTCTTTTTGACCGACAAAGTGTAGGAACTCGACGTGGCATGGACTAAACAAGTCGTTGGAAGTCCTTTAAGGAAATATTGAGCCATTCTGCCACTATAGCTGTCTGTAATTGCGAAAGTGTGGTCGGTGCAGGATTTTGTGTACGAACTTATCTCTCGATTATGTCTCATAAATGTTCGAAGGGATTCATGCTGGGCAATCTGGATAGCCAAATCATTGGCTCGAATTGTCCAGAACGTTCTTCAATCGCGAACAATTGTGGCGCATCGTCGCCCATGAATGGCTCCAAATGGTCCCCATATAACTGAATATCATTTACAGTACATGTTCGGTTCAGTTTGTCCAGAGGATCCAGTCCATTCCATGTAAAAGCAGCCCAAACCATTATGGAGTCACCACCAGCTTTCACAGTGGCTTGTTGACAACTTGAGTCCATGGCTCCGTGTGGTCTGCGCCACACTCGAACTCTACAATCAGTTTTAACCGGAACCGGGACTCATCTGATCTAGCTGCGGTTTTCCAATCGTCTAGAGCCCATGACAGGCGCTGCAGGCGATGTCGTTCTGATAGCAAAGGCACTGGAGTCGGTCTTCTGCTGTCACAGCCCTTTAAAGTCAAATTGTTCTGCAAACATAAGGAATGCGTTCGTTGTACGTCCCAAATTGATTTCTGCGGTTATTTCACGCAGTGTTGCTTGTCTGATAGCACTGACAACTCTACGCAAATGGCGCTGCTCGGTCATTAACTCGGCCAATTCGTTTTCCGTTGTGAGAGGTTATGTCTGAAATTAGGTTTACAAATACAAGTCGAGGTACACTCGAAGTCACTGCAGGGTTGCGTACACCAATTATCTGCACCCCCCTCCCCGAGCATACACCCGTGCGACCAAAGCGCGTGAACTGCGTCTGAACTACACTCCCTCAATATTGATAAGAGACTGCCCTTAGGATGGTGCGAGAAGGGGGAGGAGGAAGTTTAGTCGGTCGCTAGGATAAAGCGACGCTAGCACTATCACGTGAAGTAGAAGTAGTAGAAATATTTTACTGGAAAGAGACTTGAGTTACCGTTTTATTTTAATTGCAAAGTTGAAGTTACTTTCCAACTTGTTTATTGTGATTGTTCATTCATTCAACATGTTTATTGTTGAGAGATGTTCTACAGCCCAATGCTGACATTTTGATGTTCAAAACGCAGTTTAATACTGTAGGTTTTCTGTACCCTCCACCATTTTCAAGAAGTACAAAAATACTTCTGACAACCAACGGAGGATGAATTCACACTTATTTTAATGCTATTATCTGAAATAGTGTTTTTTGTATACCAGCATTATAAACGACATTTTCTATTGCAAGAAATCGTTCATAACCGGGTATTTTACCGCACAAATGACGTATTAGCGTTTTCGGCATGAATGATTGCGTTATCACGTTCAGTCAATCGCACCGAGAGAATTGTGGGGGGGGAGGTGAAGGTGAACGGTACAGTCGATCACCGTTTTCTCGCACAATGTCAACAATGCCATCTTGAATTTGCTTTACAGAAGAGGGCTTTGGATGTCAAATACCCGAGACGTCACAAGAAAGTTGTTTCGCGAAATTAACTTTGATTCTCTTATAAATATATGCTGTTAAACAAAAAATAGCGTATGCAACTCGTTTATAATGTTGCTATATTGTATTCATACAAATTTGAAAACACGATTCTGACGTCGCTCGTTTTCAAAAAATGTACTCATACAATTTGGTGGTCTCATTTTCGGCTCACTTTTTTGTATTTTCGAAAATTAGAAAAAATCCATATTGTAAATTCTAATATCCCGCGCTTTCGTTTGGCAGAATGCAAGACGGTTAGAATGCTTATTATTGCCGGTCGTGATCGTATGTAGCTAAAATTCTAACGAAAATTCTACGGTAATATCTTAACGTATAACTAACAAACATTCTTTCACTTTAAGACGTTTTGATCGCTTGTTATGATATCCAGGAATTGTTAGCTCACTTCGATGTAGTAAAGGCAAGCTTGAGTTAAATATTATTATCTATTTTCTGTATAATACGCTACAAATACTTAACAGTTGTATATATTCGTGTTTATTTCATTTGTATAAGTTAGAAATGACGATTGTTCCTGGCTATCGAAATACATGCAAATATGCACCACAGGCACATCGTTTGAATTGAACTTTCTCAAGTTAAAACTCTGTTTTAAGTATTCAGATATTACAATATTTGAATATTATGTAACACTTCCAATAATGTGAGAAGGTATGTTCTGTACCACTTCTAGTTTTTGTACGAGAATGGCTTTATACATTGAAAATATCAAAAATTGTTTGCGATTAGTGCAGAGGTGTGACTACAGTATTGCAGTCATGGCAAGTGCCATGGGCGCCACTCACAAAGGGCGCCATTTAGACTATATCCGCTAAAACAAATAACCTAATTTGAAGTAACCTGACAGAGGCGCAAATTCTATGCTTGCCATGGGCGCCTGAATACCTAGGTACTTATCTGGATTAGTAAGAGAAAAAAATAAATGGAATGAAGCTTTTGTTTACATTGGTTATTTCATTTCGCTGCTTATCTCCTATTTGTTTGACATTTATTGTTTGTTTTTATTATTTATTATTTAAGATTGTTTTCAAGTTTGCTATGCGTGTTTTTATAAATTGTAACAATGATTTTGAAGAAACACGTTTCTAAAAGATATTGAGTTTAAATATTATATCTCACCCCGTTTTCGGTCCTTTATATAAGGCTGGGAACAACCTTTTATAACTTCTTTGAATTTTTGACTGAAAATATCATGTTTAAACTTATAAAAAACATTAATATATTTCCTAAAGTTTTTGTATCTTAATTTATTTTATTTTCTTACCTGGTTGCAAATGACGACATAAAATATGCGCCTGGATGCAAAGAGAATGTTTAGTCTGTAAGAAGAACATATTACAACCAATACACACTTTATAATTGATGTAGACAAGACAAAGAAATATTTTGTAGTAGTATTAGAAAATTAAATAATTTGTTAATCGAGAGCAGACAATCCAAACAATCATGGGGTGCTTCACACTCCGATGTGACTTTTGTGCAACACTATTGGAAGTGTAACCGTGCTGGGATAACTATATGTCAAGACATAAAAGTACATTTTATATGCAGCATAAGTGAAAAATTATAAGAAAATCCCACTGGTCATATTACCAGTAGTGACCGCCCCCCAACCACACACACTAAGAGAAAAATCCTGGGGGCGCGTCTGATTTTACTATTTAAAAGCTACTTTCCATCAGTTTACCATTAATTTATTTATAAATGATGGCATACGCATTGTCGTTTTAACTCATTTAATAACAACAATATCTACATCAGTTAACAAAACTTTGTGTCTTTGGATGCAGGTCCGTACCTTTCATCACCTGCCCATTTGCTCGACCCACCGCGTAACGCGAGTCGCGGTATATTAAAAACTATTTTAAAGTAATTTTTATACTTAAGAATTTATTATTTCATTGTGGTAAAGGATATAATACAACATAATAATACTATAATATTTACATTTAATAAAATAAATCAGATCACTGATGGCAAAGGTCTTCATTATATATATATATATATATATATATATATATATATATATATATATATATATATATATATAAGCAAATTGATAAATATATGCAAAATTGTTGGGTTAACTTGATGGTAGTCAAATTAATAAAAAGCTTTAGAATTATTTGAATATATAATATACAAAGATATAAGCTCATAATATGTGGTACTGGTTGTAAAGCCCTCAGAACATCTACAGACGTGATTGAAAGACTGGGAAGTGGTTTTCACACTATATTTTTCCTAGTTCAATTTGTAGCACTAGCTCGCGGTTCATTCAGTTGTAGACAAGTTTGTTCCAAGAATCCAAGTTTGTTCCAGTATCCAAGAACTGTTTGTAGACACTTAGCTTTTCTCATTAATCCATTTGGCCAACACTGGTATGTTGAGTTAATATCAGACTATAAAGAAGTCCAAAAACGAATTCAATTTAATGTACATTGTAAATGTAATGTAATGTACGGCGGATCAATATTATGAAATACACTTTTAATCACGTTCATTGAATTATTTGTTCTACAGCATCTGTCGCATTTCCAATTAGAAAATTGTATGGTACTATTGATTATGGTGCTGAAGATTACTGTTCCTCCCCAAAGCTCAAATACTAATGAACGCCCACGGAGGTTTCGACTGCAGGAAACATTTTTCTCCTGTTCGTTTCGAGTACACATTGCAAATCATTCACCTACAGTAAAGCTTTTGCTTTGTTGTAAATTATACAATGTGGAAACTTATCTTGCTCAACCCTGCAGTCTTTTTAAGGCTTCATAGATTAATACTATCGTATGCGGAACCGACAAAGCGCTCGTGCGCCGTTCGCATAAGATACAGTGTCATTCTACGATGCACGTTACTTATCGCGCGTCAACCCAACGCTCATGTGCAGGGACCCTAAGAAGCTCAATAAGTACTTATTAAACAGCAGAAGAGCTCATTCAGTTATTGTAATCTTAATTTTTCCATACAGCGTTATCTCGGAGCAAACTTAATAAATCATGAATAATGGGATCCCAAAATAAATGTTCAAACTTCTAGGGCATATACGGAAACGAATATAATTTTTTTTCTAAAGAACATAAGGCGAGAAATATCAACGTTATAAAAGTCAATCGTCATGTGATTAGTAGACAACTCTTCTTCCATTGCTAACGGCAAAGTTGGCTCGGGTATCAACTGATGTCACTGCAGTGCCTCTGACAGAGAGGTCCTAGGGTTCGAGTCCCGACGATGTCAGGATTTTCGATACTATCTAGATAGCTCGAATTCAGCCGCTGTCTGGAAGAGACTTCTGGTGGTCAGCTTCTCTGATCGGTAGTTTTCCGTGTTTCTCCGTCCAACACTAGGAGAATGCCGGAGCTGTATCCTAACAAACGGGCCAATGACCGCACGCGATCTTTCCTTCCCTTTGCTTTACCTATCCTCACCCCGTACTTACACTTACATCCACTACATTACTACACATGCCGGAAGACCTGCTGGGAGCTTAGAGCTTGCCCCGGCGAGGGCGGTGCCCCGCTAGCGGGAGATATCTGGTTAGGGAAAATCCCGCAAGCCGGGTACGTCGGCGCCGGATAATCTTGCCAGCTAACAGGGAAAGATCGCCGTCACCGTCCACGACAAAACATGTATTACACTAATGGGCCTAATGACCCTTGACGCGCCCGGAATCACTGATGAATCAATCAAGAATGGATTCAATCAAGATCATGGTGGGATTTCTACCATCTTAACTAGTAAAATGAATCATCTTCAACCTCTTACATACCCTAGCAATTTGTAACATGAGACTGTCTTTATAACAATCTACGCACTTAATATTGTAACGGTATGTTCCATCTAAACACCCACTTGATTAGAATACGGCATTTCCACGCATTCATGTCGGATTCGGCGAAGCCTGGAACAATAAATAGATGTCGGGGACGAAGGATGCGATGTACCCAGCGAAGTAGAACGAACAAGCCCGATGCCTCGTGAGCGCAAAGAATCATATTTAAAACTCTTTCGCTGCCCTTCGCTCTTTTCCGCGGTTTCTCGAGAGAAAATGAAATTGTTGGAATGAGACTGTTGCGATTCCACGACTGAAGGTTAGAAAAAAAGAAAAAAACAACTGTGACGATGGAGGAATAACCCTTCCGAGACTGGCATGACAAATTAATTTAGAGATGGATTTCTAGCTCTGACGAAAAGACAGGAGGCTATATTCTGTTCTAAGAGCAAGAAGCGATGTAAATGTGACGGACTGGAACGAACGAAACGTTGACACAGTCTAGAAGATCGTCATACTTTGTGAGACTCGACGCTGTTGTCCGATGGCATTCGTAGAGTGGCAAATCAGATGAGACGTATGACTAGATCAAAGATGTACCGCCTATCAGAGGCAAAATCTTCAGAAATTTAGGCCAAGGTCGAGGGTAGAGATAAGAAACCGAGGCGGGGCACAATTGCAGGCGCGAGCCATGGGTGACAATCACTCACGATACTTCCTTACTTGGTTTTTTACTCGCAGAGATATTTCCTACTCACACTACTTCACTTGTTTCGTTTAATAAGCATGCGTGTTAAATAAACTAGATATCTAAAAATTACTTAATCATTTCGATTATCAAAAGTGAAACTACGAAAATTAGACCAGTTTTATAGCAAAACGTTATTAGAGCATTACTTTTCTAATAATCCATGGCGTACTGTTTAACTGTGTTCAGCATCAGTCTGGCACATTTCAATCAATAAATAGTCAAATGTAATCGAAAATTACAGTTCATTGAAATTTTCTAAGAAAACGTTGTACAATATTTGCTTGTTAACATCTTATTTCGTAAATATCTAACGATCACTTTACTTGAAAGTCAAAAACAAAGAAAACAACTGTCAGTACAGGCTAACTCACTCTCATTAGTGAGCGTGACGGGATGCTTGTACTTTTAGTCTAGGAAAAATAGATTAGTTTTGCCAGCAAACAAAACGTAAATCTGATTTCCCATTAAAAATATCAATAGGAGATAAAGTACTATTCGTTAAAGAAGATATATTTGAAATTAATGTAGTTGAACAACAAAACTATATCTTACTTGCCCTGGATTGCTTGAGCCCGCTTTTGAAGACATGTTAAATGCTATTGACCCTCCGAAGTGCTTAGGTAATGCTAGAAGATCGTTCTGAGTCTTTATTGATTCGTTAAAGAGCACTTTAAATAATAGGTAAAAGTAGGCTTCATTGGTAACCGTTATTCAATCTATACCTAGTTAACATTTGCTACAACTAATTTCAGAACAAAAATATAGATTATAAATGGTAATAAATAAATTACAGTAAAGTAATCTTATTATTTTTTTAATTTCACCATAATTGTGATCCATTATTGCAATTAAAAAAATTTTATAGTCTGAAATATTGCTGATTAACCTTTCTTGGATACGAAAGACATAATTGTACTTATTAGAAGCAATCCAAAATATAAACAGGTATTGTTTAAACTGCATAGATATTACATAATCGATCTGCGCTACCGGTAAAATTTTAGTACTGTATTTTAAAAATTCAAACTAAATATAAATTATTTTTAGGAGTGCTTGTTTTGATTGCAATTTAGAAACAAAATTATTTTAAAAAAATCACCTATATGTAGTAGACATCCTACATTTTTTGCGAACATTTTAGTCGATTGTTAAACAAAATTCAAAAAGAGATCTAAAATATTAAAAATTCTAGACTGATAAAGTGTTTTAAAATCACATTCAAAGTTTGGCCGCCATTTCTGAAAACACTAACACAAGAAAGTCAAACAGATTGAATTTGCAATGAGAGTAAATTAATTTACTGATTGTACAGCAGAAATAATCCTTCTAAACAATTAGAATTAATACTCCTGATACAGAACCACGTTTACGTTGTAACTATTTGCATGAAAATTGGATAAATACAATACGAATCAAATCTTTATTCGTACCAATGAGAAGAAATGAGAAACGAGGATGCAAGAGAGTCATGAAATGGAACTTTTGATAATACATTCATAAATCTCCTTGTTTCTTATTGCACTTTCAATCATAAGAAAAAATATTATAAGAAGAAGTTGTATAGGGAAAAATAATGACATTTCATGAATGGAAATGCAGCTTAATGACTCCAGTTGCTCATGTAATTGCACCATTATTAGCTTTCATGTTATTCTAATCTATACAGCAAATACTTAGAAATCAACATAACATCAACAACATAAAATCAACACATTTTCCAAATCTGATAAATGCTTTGATGTTCAAGAGGCAATGGTTTTATGCCATTCGCTCTTTTCAAGAAGCACTTCTGTACAACCACGGTGGTCTTTTCATAAGTCTCATGTAGACATTGTTCTACAGCCTTACCCTGACATTTCGATGCACAAAATTCAGTATAGAACTGTAGTTTTCTGTACCCTCCTGTCACATCAAGAAGCATAAGAAATACTTCTGACATCATGAAGGGTTCCCTGATTCTAATCATCAACGTGACCGGATAGCAAAGAAAATTATTATAGGGGAAATACTACAGCGGAACGTACTTTTAGTGCAATTTTGCGACTACAGTGATTTGTGACTACAGTTGCGCGTGTACTTTGGCCAACATTTGATGTATGTAAAGTAATTATAAGTGTAAAACGAATTCATATATATCAATACACAAGACTGCTTGTTTTTCATTCCAAAGCTGCTAGATAATTTGGTGGACGAACAAAAAATAATTAATCCTGTAGGTTTATGTACTATTGGCTCCTTTCAAGAACCACTGCTGTCCAACCACAGTGGTAATTTGACAAGTCTCATGTAGACCTTTTCTGTTCTACAGTCTTACCCTGACATTTCGATGCACAAAATGCAGTATAGAACTGTAGTTTTCTGTACCCTCCTGTCACATCAAGAAGTATACAAAATACTTCTGACATCATGAAGGGTTTCGTATTATGTACATCATCATCCTGATTGGGTAGCATTGCACAAGGTTTTTTTGAAGAAACGCTTGTATCCTTAAGATTGTTAATAACAATTACTTACTCGGAAGATGAATTTTGCGATAATGTGACGCGTTAATAAATATTATAAGATTTCACTTAATTCAAGATGTACACGTCAAACAACTCATTAGAAAATCATTGTAAGTAAGAGTAGAAGAATTTGGTCGCGATCTCGCTTTCCATGACGCGACCCCGGGTTGGATTCCCGATAGGGCAAATTTATAATGGGCATTTTCCTTGCAATGTCCCAGTATATGTTGCTGTGTGACGATTAGAAAACTCGCTTCTCAGATTGAGAAGACCAAAATATGGACACCAGGCGAATGCCGGAGAAGTACCCTGCCAAACGGGCCACGGACCGCGCGCGATCTGTCCTTCCACTTCCTTGTCCTATCCTCTCCTCTTACACACACACTTACACTAACTTGCCCCCCACTATCACATATTCCGGGAGACCGGTCGGGAGCTTAAGAGCTTGTCCCGGCTGGGGCGGTGCCCCGCTGGTGGGAGAGTCCTGGTTAGAGGGAAACCCCACTAGGTCGGTGCCGGATCTCGCTATCAAGCGGGGGAGGATCACCGCCATCTCCCAAAAAAAACATGCACTACAGTAATGGGACTAATGACCGAAGCAGTTGACGCGCCCGGAAACACGATAAAATCAATCAATTGATCCAAAATATGGCGCGGAGATATCTTCATGCCAACCACACGTACCCCGTTAACCCATGGCCGCGAGGCCGGGTCGCGGGGACTGTCGCGCCAAGTGTGGACAGACAGTATATAATGTAAGTCCCAAGGGTGGAAACAGGATTTTTTGCTCGAAGGTTGAATGTTTTGACTCGGTGCCACGAGACGGAGGGTCACAATCCATCTGAGAGCAAAAAAGCTTCATTTATTCTGTGTAATGTTTACTAATTTCCGTCACACTTGCATAAAACTCCATACTTCTGTTATATTACTGTTCCTTCATATAATTTGACTTTCGTAATAAATTACTGAATAGGTGCCACTCATATCAATTTGTGGTGCAACGAAGAAACATTTGACGTTCACAAGTTTAGGAAATTATTGCTAGTTCACATTTTATTTTCGATAATGCTAAGTACGAACTAATATATTATTCATATTTCCTCGCCTCTCAATTTTAGTGCATTTAGCCTATTGAAACGATACAAAGTTAACTAATTAATGTTCAAAAAGACTCCAATTAAGTGAATAAGTACTTCTAAACAGAAAATGGGCGACTAAAAATCTATTCTTCACACAGGTAGGCAGGGCTTGCTAGATGGCTCTTTGATAAAGCAATCACTAATTGTCGCAGTTTTCTACATAAAATGTAATGAGTATGACCTACCTCTCCTATAGATGAAAACATTCAGCACTATTTACTCAGGTGCGTAGCTAGACTGTTGCAGCTGGTACGCGGCACCGGGGCCCCGAAGCCACGGGCCCCCAATAAGGACACCCACCGACTTCCAATCAAGACGGGAAACGGGACCCCATTTTAGTCCTCTGCACCGGAGTTCCAGAGACGTAGCTGTAACTCTCCATTAATTATATGGTTTACTATACTTTTCGAGTAACTAGTCGATTATGATATATTTCCACATTGAGAACTGACAGTTATCGCGCTTCTCATTGTGGAAGTAAACCGGCGCGTGAAGTACTCCGTTGGTGACTCCCTTCACAGTTCACAACGTCTCTAAAAGATATTCAGAGGGATGATATGATTAGAAAGTGGGTAAATCCTAAGTTTGATCTTGAGTAACCCAAAGATACAATAGAACTTAGATCCAGAAGCACGGCATATTGGATTCCTTTTTATTTTCTTGCTACGGAGAACAGAGGAAGTTATGAAATGCTGCCCGTAAAAACGGCGAATTTTCGTCAGAAGAAATCTTATTACAGGGCTCTAGTAACGAAAAGTGAATAAATTCAGTTGCGAAATTTAGGAAAACGTGGTGTAGTTAGAACCCATGTTTTGTGAGTTCTTGATACCTAAAAATTAAATGACGGCAAAACGTCTGTCTGTCCGTTCGTCCGTCTGTCTATTCGCCTGTGAACAACGCTAGCGGCTAAACCGTTCAGTCATTTTTCTCCAAAATTGATATTTCCCAATCGATCTTACTGGTCGCGGCCTCTTGAATTTGAAACATATTTTAATTTTGAGGGAAACTACATGAAGCCCCTGGTACATTTCCCATAGTTTCAAAAAATGGCATCGCGTTTTATTAATTTTTATTGTTGGATAATGTGAAGGACGTTTAAGATAATAGTGCACGTCTCTTGTCCAGTGAAAGCCGTACAATTATTTAGATAATTTTTTTTCTTAATGAAATCTGTTCCTTAAAGATAGATTTTGAATTAAGGTTATGAACAATTTTTCGAAAATTTGAGTACTTTTCGCGTAATTTTGTGTGAAAATACGGGCAAGAAAGTAGTACGTGCTGTTTTAGCACCACTATTTTTTCAACAGATAAAGATTTAATAATTAATAATAATAATAATAATAATAATAATTGTAATGATTGATTGTTCCTTTTACTCTGAACAAACATGTCTCACAATCGAGACACAAAAGTGGTCGGGTATAATCTGTGACCTCAATGAATAAGTACGATCAAAGAAATTTTACTTTACTGTCAAGCATTCGTTATTTGTTTTCGTACAAAAAAATTCATTTGGTATGAAGTGTCAAGGGGTCAATCAAGTAAACAAGTGTGCAGCCATTTTACTTATAATACCAAATACGTTATACGTAAAAATACCAAAACCATTATACGTAAAAATTCAAGATAAATCGCGAGGTTAGGGTGGCACGGTACCCTTGATTCACTGATTCAGTTCATTAGATAAGAATTAACTCCATGAACTGAATCCTTGTTTCAATGCATTAGTCGCGTGTGTATATGATGTTACCGCAATAAATATATTTTTTAAAAAAAAGTATATTTCTCAAACTCATGGTACTTACACTTTTATTATCGGGACCCCACAAACCCCCATTTTCATACTAAAAAATCAACTCGTCATAAAATAACCAATATCGTAAGAAATCAAAAAGAAAAAAATCAAGCTACATATTCGTGGAAATTATAAAATTGTAATAGTATTAACACTACTATAGTAATACTTAAAATTAGTCTACTCTTTCTGCACTAATTACATAGAACATCCTTGTAACACGAAAAACTTCAATGATTCATCAAAGTATCACTAAATCTGCTTATTTAAAAAAATACATACTTTTTCTTTTTATGAAATAAAGTTTAATAAATAAACAAGAAATAAAAAATAACTATTAAAGTTCATGATGTTAACGCAATAAATACATTTAAAATAACTTCCATTTCACAAGCTACTTAAACTTTTATTAATGGAGGCTATCAACGCTCAAACCTCCCATATTAAAACAAAAAAAAACTTTCCATCTATTTTTAAACCTATACTACTTGAATGTTAAAGTGAGCGATATTTTTATAGAAAATGAAAAAATCAACTCACATATTTGTTGAAAATATAATTTTTTAAATAATTTCTAGGAAATGGCAGAATTGTTGCTCATCCTTTCTCCACTTTCCACGACACGTATATTCAGAGAGGTAGCTATCAAAATTACTTTCAGCTTTGTAGCGTGTGGAGTCTTTCACGTCGAGCAGCATTTTGACATTTAATCACAATCAAATTTCCCTGTCGGCGTAAGATATAAATAAATTCAGCATAAACAAACATATTCACATTAAACAATACAAAACTTTTAAACCGACAAAAGGTGCACCAAAAAAGTAATTCCACACCGGAAATATCGAGACATCGTGTTTACTATTAATGATATTCAATTTTTCAACAATAAAATGTAAAGCTTCATATGGCTTTGACCCGTAGTTATATTGTATATATTTATAATTTGGCCTTAGAAAATTAATCAATGCCAGCAAAATTATTCTCGAGCACTCAACCAGTGGTTCAAGTGAATCGCGCCACTACAAACGTAGGAATCTCCAGAAATAATTATAAAAGGAACCTTACCACCTTAAACTAGGGTTCAACCAAATTCAAAAACGTATGATTAACATAAAGCAGATTTAAAATATTTTCCACCTGATCTATGCAGCAAATGTCTTCAGATGTTGGAATTACTCACACGTTACAATGAGGCATGTAATAAATTGTATGCAGCAAGGAATGTTTCAACATTTACAGATCCACGATGTTTACTTGACACAATCACTAGAATGTGATATTCCTTCCACAATATAAATGTTCAAAAATTAAAAAATCTGATTATCAAAACACGATATTGTTCTGAGGTCTCCCATGCCAAGCCAAGCCTGGTCTGTGTCGCCTCGAACCCGAAATGAAGAGACATTTTTAGCTAAACAAATTTTAATCCAGGGGCGTGTTTTGTTTTTGATTGTTAAGAGTCTCCGAGCATAAAAGAAAGAAGATAATACCAATATAAATCCTGGCTATGCTCCTAACATTCTATCCATGTGATATAAAGTTTTGACCCATCATTCGGAGTCTGTTTGATTTAAATAACATTAATATTCATGAATATTGATGAGTGTCTTTTAAGTGAAGTTTATTATTCATTACGGTTCAGTTTCAATGTTTGCGAGGAGTGTGGAGCAACGTTTTGTATCTATCCGTATTTGTACACACACATTTGAAGCAGTTCAGGACACACACACACTCTTAAGTTCGTATGTATATAAAAAGTTCAACATTTAAGAGGGTATTATAAAACCGATGGACCGACGGAAGGGAGGTCATGAAAAATTATAAATTTTACGACATTTACGGTTAGTTTCCCCAGAAAAAATATGGTTGCGTCTCTTATGATTTGATGTAATGATGGGTGTTAATATACAAGTGTGAACTATATTAATACCTGGTTTTCCACATTTTAGTCAATTTATTTCAAACAATTCAAATTGGTCACATCATATTCTAAAGAATATTCCCATTGTAAATATAAATTTAATGTAGCAGTATGCTAAAAATTTTAAACATATGTGATGGTGTTTTGCCTCTTAGTACTCCAAAAGCTTTTGGCGTACAGTCGTTTACCCGAAAGAAATATATATTTATCAAGTTCATTTTGTAATGTTGAATATGGATGTGCATATCGGATGTGCTTCCGTATTATGAACTTCAATCTAATTACTATTAAGAAATTTTAGATGATAAGTATTAAAAGAAATCGTACTCACATGAGTTAAAAGGTTTTCAGCATTGTGAGTTGAGGCTAGGATATTTGCAATATTATGCGTCTTGCACCTAGAAAATTGCTTGTTGCTCAAATTGTACGAGTCTCAGTTGTTGTAACGAACGTCGAGGATTGTAGATGTAGATAATGCTACACGTTCAAATAAAATATTGTCATGAAGTAAAAGTTGCTTGTCACTCTTGACTAGGTAAGCATTCGTACACACACTCGTTGCTAACAATAATTTTGTTCTTCGGTGCTGGCCAAAGACGATGAAATAGAAATAAAATAATCCAACGCCCACTGGAGAAACTATAGCCTCTTCACTGGCAGCTATCTCGCCAATGACGTCACGATGAGAAGACCAATGCCGGCTCACGATCTACTCTTCCATGATGCTTGAAGTTTATAACCAGAGCGTCTTCACAATTTATTTCTATCTGGAATTTCATTTCCTTCTAAAGGATTTTGATAACGAATATCAAGGATTTACATTTTCAGAACTATATTCGTTTTATTTCAGGGAAGTATGTTTCTTTCAAAGAAAACAGTCAAAAAGCTTTTCTTACTACTCTGCCAACGTAACTGGGATTTGAGATTAATAAAAATAAAATTTAATAATTAAAAAAATGTGAATTTATTTTGAAAAAATCATATTACAATTTACATGTATTGCCCTATACATATTTTATTGTACAATAGAAACGGAACAAACGGATTTGAGCAATCTTACCTCTCAGTACACGACGATACAGACCTGTTACATCTAATTTATAGCACTTTCTTCCATGAAAAATAGTTTGTATTAAACATTTATGATAGTTATATTTTGTCAACAACACTCATCGCTAACATTTATTCTTAATTCAACGAATGTTAGTGAAGTTGGGTAGGTATTCCGGTGATCACGAAAACGTGGGCGTATATCTGTATATACCAGCAACACTCCCAAAGCAAAATAATGATGGAAACGATTTTAAGGGCTAGTGTCAGATTTGAAATCCCCGCGCACCATCCATTACAATGGCAGCTCAGCCCATTTCAATTTATCCTGTGTCCCAAACTGTCAGCCCACGGAACTGAGGGCTCGGTGGAGACCGTGGCTCCCAGAAGCCTAATGGCATCCAAAGAATGTCTGCAGCTATGATGCAATCAATAAGTGCCATTTTCAATAAATGTACTACAATATTAACAAATTGTGGTGCTGCACCACTACACATTTTTTGTGCTATTGGATAACGGTTTCGTAATATAGTATTGCACCATATATCCCGTTAACACCAGCCATTTGAAAGTTCAAACTATTGCACTACTCTATAATCAAATTTACACGAAAACTAGTAATATTTTGAAAACGTGTTCAAGAAATATTTTAAAGATCTAATACTGAGATATATATTATTTATTTAAGAAATAAATCTTTATCTTTAAAAACAATGTTGTAGGAAGGTGCCGAAAACATTTTGCACTCTTGCAGTTAGAAAGGTACAGACAGTTTTAAAAACACACTTTTTGGGTATGGGAGACCACCAAAAAATCCCTTAAAGTCTCGTTAAAATCCACGAAATCCATTAAAATTTTTAAATTAGTTAAAAACTCGACATCGGTTTTGTATTCATTACATAACTTTCTCTACTCTATGTAATACTTAGCATCATATCTTAGGTAATACTGAGCATCATATCTTGCTACTTAGTACACAAATATTTTCACCCTAACTAGTACGTATTCATATCTTTTGATTTATTTTCTTTCCGATCGACATTAATCATTGGGGGTTTTAAAGGATGCATATTTACATTAAATCTACTTAGATTCATCCTCAGTCGAATGTGGGGTTTCGTGATATCATAACTTCTAATGGTAGCTGGTGGAAGAGATCTTTGGGGAATCTGAATCTGTCCGCGAAGAATAATGTGCCTGAGACTGAATGTTGGATGGCTAGTATATGCGGAGAAGAGAAAATATGAGGATTATAAAATATATTAATAAACAGTGAATCTATTTACATAGTATGCAAATATACTACCACAAACACAATAGAAAACTAGTGGTAATAAAACAGCACGTACTTTCTCGCTTTTAGTAGTAGTCATGTAATACTTTTACCACAATATCTCCCCGAATTAATACATCTCAGTCATTTTTTGCAAAAATCTTACAAATCGTACAACATTTGGTGCAAAAACTAAGTATTGGGGATATTTATCAAACAAATATCAACACAAGTTTGACAATTATAACTGATTTTCATACAAGTAAATCATGTCCCAACAATGAGATGTAATTCACAAAAATTAGGTAACGAGTCATTGTTTGCGAGCCATTGTGACATTCCAATCTGATATTCCCTGAAGACTTGTAAAGTACACCCCAAAATTAAAATTTTGGTTTGAAATTCAAGAGGCCGCGACATCAGCCTGATCGATTGAGGAATATCAATTTTGGAGAATATCAGCTGAACGGTTTAGCCGTAAGCATTGTTCACAGACAGACGGACAGATGGAAGGACAGACGTTTAGCCGTTAATCGATTTTTCAGTGTCAAGGATCCACAAAACATGGATTCCGGCTACCCCACCAGTTAAGAGATTTTTTTTTCTAAATTTAGCTACTGGATTTACCCTCTTTTTTCGTTACCTGGGCCGTGTAATAAGAGTTTTTCTACCGAAAATTAGCGTTTTTTTTTCGCGTAGCATTACATAACATACATCTACGCCGTAAGCGGTAGCGAGAAATTAAAATAGTTATATGAGATAATAGATAAAATATGAGATAAAATAGTTATATGAGAAAGTAAAATAGTTATATTAGTAGTAATGCATTCCAACTGTCGAACAAAAGAAGAACACATTTACATATCACGTCATGACCGTAACGCACTTTCTCCACACCGTCACGGAACCACTTTGTGGAGAGGAGAAAAAGAAGTTTCCAACCAATTTGTGCGTATTTTCAATTGTTTTTACATTTCAAGGACCATATTTCGAGGATTTTTCTCATCTTTGCTGTTCTCTGTGAGAAATTAAAACGTAAAAAAATAAATAAATGAGAACGTTATACTTAAATGTGGAAAATAAAAAACGGAAGGTTATTATGAGCAATTTTAATTTTTTTTGTGACAGTGCTCCTTGTAGATTTCAATCTCTGTAGTGACGTATTACTATAAATACTCGTGGATATTTATACCTTCAGGAGGCCTAGGGCAGGCCAGCTATTCTCTTGATCTACTCTAATCTAGTGAGGAAGGAATACGTAAAAAAACTTCCACCATAGTTTACTACATTCTCATCGTTTCTGCATCCGAGTTTATTCCCTGCCTATTTCATAGTGTGGAAGTTTGTACTCACACGGGCACTTTTTCTACTTGAAACAACCAGATTTCTCTTTCAATCTAGCGAAGGTGAGTATTTTACAATTTTTACGTTTTTTTTACCCAGGAGAATTTGTTATTTGTTACCGTTCTGATTTTAGCAAGTTAACTACACTACGTAATGTATCCACTGATGTAAGTTGGTAGGGTACACTCCACCAATTGTACAGACAACGCTTCTGCCGAAAATAGTTCACCATGAGAGAGAAATGTGCACATATATGTAATTAGCGGGTAACGTTCGAGTAGTGCAGTTTTACTGCAGCATCCGTTTTATTAGAATCATGATAAATTGTTTTTAAATAACTTTTATTTGCAATTTCTTTATTACAATTATAGAAAAAATAGAGACTTTTCCCTGGTTTATTTAGGAAAAGAATGACATTTAATAAAAGATACATTGATTTTGTCAAGTTGATTGATTGATTATTTCATTGATGTTCCCGTGTGCTAAGAGCATCCCGATCATTAGTCCCGAAAGTGAAGGGCATGTTTTATCGCGAGAGGTGGTGGTGTTCTTCCCAACTGGTTGGTGAGATCGAGCGCCGACCTGCACGTCGGTTTGTTCTCTCACCAGCGGGACACCGCCCCAGCCGGGACAAACTTTAGGCTCCTGACTGTTCTCCCGATGTGTGGTAGAGTGGTGAATGTAAATGTAAACAACGTGTGCAAGTAAGGGGTGAAGATAGTGGTCGATCCATGGCTCGTTTTTTAAGGTATTGCTCCGGCATTCGCCTGGCGTTGATCAAGAAACCACGGAAAGTACTGATCAGACCAGCCGGCCGCTAGAATTCTCCTCCGGATCATCCTGTAGATTACGTTGTGAAGAACGTTTCTTTGAGACATCTGAGTTGAATATTACAGGTTTTCAGGCACTGGAATGCTTTGTTTTGGACTTACATATTTCAAAACCGCCGAGGATTGCATTTGACATGAATATCTAGATGTGTTTTGTTCAATATCCTTTCATATTTTTAAAGTTAAAATGCAATTCTCCAAGTCTTCGAGAAATTTTATTTCTTTAGAGACCTCATTTATAAAGATTGTTTGCATGCAAGAGATACAAAATTCATCTATTGTACTAAAATGACATAGGAGAGAGTAAGTTGATTTTTAGATACTATAGTTTTCAGTAATCTGTCAGAAATATTTTAAATTGAGTCCTGCTGTAATTATATTTTTTGGAAATAATTAATTTATGGCAATAATTTTAAATCAACTTTAATTGTGGTCACCTTTCGTTGCGTATTCCGTTTTTAATTGGTTCGCGAAATTCAATTACAGAGGGTTTTGTACAACAAAATTGCAATCGAGACAATAGTGAAATGCCAAATCCTAGCATCCTAAAATCCTAATCCGAAAATCAAAGGTTTCTTGTAAAAACAGGTTCATTTACGAAAGATACCTGAATCAATGAATTTTCTGGAACACTTGTGTCTGTCGCATGCTTGTTCACTTTGGTTCCATGTTCCGTAATGGCCTAATAATCTATATAGATCATACTAAGTGGTGGAATCCTCCTAAGCGAACAGAAGTATTACAAGTATTTATGCTTCTGTGATTAAAGGAGGGACAGTAATCTTCAGACAGCAACTGAATTTTGTGTATCAAAATATCAGTTTTGAATGTGGAACATGTTTCAGGGCAGTATTTCGTAGTTTCTTTTTATACCCTTAAATAGGTCGGATATTTAAAGGTGGGCGCTGTACCTTACGGCCTTCAAAAAACTAAACTTGCTTCATTGATTAGTGATTTTCAGCGCGTCAACTGCTAAGGTCATTAGTCCATAAGTGTATTTCACGTTTTTATCGTGGAGATGGCGATGGTTGATGGCGATATTCGGCGCCGACCTACATGTCTGCTTACGGGGTATCCCCTACCAAGCTATCTCCCACCAGAGGGGCACCGCCCCAGCCGGTACAAACTATAAGCTCTCGACTGAACCCCCAACATGTATGGTAGTGTAGTGCATGTGCGTGCGTGTGTGTAAGTTAGAGGTGAGGAAATGACAAGGAAGAGGAAGGTAAGATCGCGCGCTGTTCGTGGCCTGTTTGTTAGGGTACTTCTCCGGTATTCGTCTGGTATTAATCAGAGAAATCACTGAAAACTACCGATTATAACAGCAGCCACTAGAATTCTCCTCCAAAAGCGAACTAAACTAAACTCACAAGTTAACATCTTAAAATATTTCACCTATGAAGGTGTCTCGGAATAAATGTTACAAACTTTTGTAGCATGTAGAGAGGTTGAAAATTATAACTTTTTGACAATGAGAATTTAATGGGAAATTTCATATGACCGAGTTACACATGCGACAGCCGTCCCTGATTGTTAAGCAACTCCTTATGCACATGTGTTCTGCGGGTCGCGTTGAGGCACAGTCAAGCAGATTTCGTGTAGTATTTATCTGCTGAGCATACTGGTTTACCTAACATTTAGGGACAAACATCACATGCGTAATTCCGTGATGTGAAATTTACCGTTATATGTACATTGACAAAAAGGGACCTTTTTCGACTGCTTGTAAGCCCTAGAAGTTTGTAACATTTATTTTTAGACCCTTGTACACGTTTTTCCTATGACCCTTACGGTTAGTAAGCAGATGAATTTAAAACAATTAACTGTTACCTTTGAGAAAAAGACTTAAAGCACAAAAAATGTACTCATTAACTTATTACACTTTTAAACTATGATATTTGTATTGTACAGAAATGGCATTACGCACTGCAAACTTTTATTTCATTTCTTCCAAAATGTACACATTTGTGGGGAGTGCACAGCGAGAATTGACACGTTAGAAGTATATAAGTTATAAGTATGTAACTGACTTGTTAGCAATTGTTTGTAATAGTAATTGTTCATTTATAATTGTACATTGTATTTATTTTATTCGAAAACAAGTAAAATTATTGGTGTAATTTGTAAAGGAGAATTAGCAGTGAAAACAGAATTTTTTAGCAGGCCTTGTTTCTACTAACTCATGCGACAGCAAGATGAAATCTTATGCGTCAATTATCTAAAATCTTGAGACTTTGATTTTTTAAATTTCAAATGCATGTTACTTTCGTTTGGATTTGTTCTGCGGAGTAGGCATTTGCGTTTGTATTTAGTTAGATATTTAATATTTTGAATTTTTATTATTTTAAGATTATTAGTTCTTTTGTTACATACTTTTTAATAGTTGTACATTCAAATAGTTACTAGTAGTTTGTCATTATTTCTTAACCTATATTCCGACGAGACCCGAACATTCATTTACTATCATCTGTGTCCGACCCTTTTTCCGTAGTTTAAGATATTTCTGGACCGCTTATGAATTTCGTAGTCATTGTGGTTCGGAGTGCGAATTGGCAATGCTTTCTCCAGAGGGGGGCATACAAAATTTCAGGAGGGGATGATCGAAGAAAGGATAATGAAATGAACATCATCTCTTTTACGCAACGTAGTTGAAAGGAATCCTAATAATGCTCTGGGGAATGTTTCGTTGTTCAATTTCTGTCATTTCAAATCCTTCATTTGAACACTTCAGAGTATGGAATTCATAAATATGGTAGCTAAAATGGATTAATTGTTTCCCTGAGAAGGATACATTTTTTCTTCTTCTTCTTTAGCAGAGGACAGCCCTCTTTCGGGGCTTGGGTGGGGGAGCAGAGACAACCCCCGGAATACCCCTCCCCCCGTCAATTAACACAATGGAGAGGAGGTTCAGAGGGTTGCTGATTACTGGACTAACCTTCCCCGCTGGGCTGCGTAAGTGAACTTCTTCGGTGGCTTGAAAATAATACAATAAAATGTTAGCAAATTGAATAAAAAATATAAATAAATGAAAATATTATGATGTATAAATGTTTGCTATAATTGAAAATATGTTTTCATCAATTGTATATTGATTGATATATTGATATAGATTTCGAAGAAAATATTCGAAACCGATCTATAGTATATTTTAGAATACAATTAGTTTGATGCAATAGATTCTTTCCCGTGCGTTCTCCACGACATCGTGTTTACTTGCTAGAAATTTTCACGCCTATGCGTCCTTCCTCTCTTCACGTAAAAATTGTTCCCAATCTTATTGTTAGGCGCAGTCAGCATTACCAATTAATTCCAACTTAAATTAAAATACAATAAAATACATTATTTTTAGTTATATAATTTATTTTTAGTCATTGTAAATGGTAGGGGGTCGTCGCAGGTGTTACGTAATTATTTAGAGAGTTCCAAGCGCGCGATACAGGAGGTATTCAAATGTTCCAGATTTGCGATACGTAATTTATTGACCACTCCTAAATTCACACACATGAAGGGTGTTTGAAGAACAGTAGAGCTAGGTGACCATGACACAATAGCCGTACAATTATGGACAGCGAGATTCTGTTTTGCCTGAACGCGTCAGGGGGCATGGGACAGTTGAGCAATCGCGGTAGGAGGTTCAACTTCTCACTCGCACTATCCATCCTGAAAGCCAAGCACCATGCTTCCGTTCCATGCAACATTTGTATGACCCGCTCTATTATGTGCGCAGGTGGCCAGCTTCCGACATTGCGGCCAGGAAGCGTTGGAGTCGGCACGGAAGGCGAGGAAAATGCTCTCTGGGCTGAAGCGCTTCCAGTAGCAGACGCGAGATGGCGACCAAGTGCACTCGTGTGCGTTGCCGGACACGTCGGGGGCGTGCTCATGATCTCAGTGTAACAGTAAGTTGCGTTCAGTGATGGTCAGAAACACCAGGCCACCCCCGACGACACGTATAACTGCACTTTTCATTGTAGGCAGACGCGTACAACAAGAGATCCTGTCTGTGCACGAGGAAATAAAACCGCCCTAAGATCAACGCATTCATCATTTTAAAACATAATTTAATTGATGTTTCCGGGTGCAGCTGATATGGTCATGACTCCCGTTGGTGATGTGAATTTTTTTGCGTCTATCCGATCCGAAGATACGATGCGTTCCTACATGCCGACTTATAGGGGATTCCCATTCCAGGAATCTCCCACAACCGAGAGAAGCTCGAGACCTGAATCATCTCCCGACATGTACAGTAAGTGTGTGTAAGTAAGAGGAGAGGATCGGACAAGGAAGAGGAAGGAAAGATCGCGCGCAATCCGTGGCCCGTTTGGTAGGGTTCTGCTCCGGCATTCGCCTGGTACTGGTCGGAGAACTACCGATCTCAGCAGCCGGCTGCTAGAATCCACCAGACAGCAGCTGAAATCGTTCTAGCTGTGTAGCTAGTGTCGAAAATCCGCCACCGTTAGGACTCGAATCCTAGGACCTCCCGGTCAGAGTCCCTTGAGTAACGGACAACAGTGGCTCTCAGATAAACTCAGCCGGTAAAACGAGTTAAAATGGGGAATTTATCATCCTTTATAAAATGTTGTTTCGTATGTTTCTAATTTATGAAACTAGTGATGCTACAACAGCACATACTTTCTGGCAATATTGGGAACGGTTACGCATTGCAATTTTGCCCACCTGTCACTTTAGTTATCACTTGAAAATGGCCGAACCAATTCCAGCGAAGCGCCTGCGGTGCATATCAGCAATTATTTCAATAGTACGGAACAGTAACCATTTCTTACTACTACCAAAGAAACAAGCATGAATAACTCTCAACTGTTACTGTATTTGTAGCATATTATACCGTCAAGAAAGGATAATTTAACACAAGGTGACCTTGATTACATCGAAGTGAGCTTCTAATTTTTGAAAATGTATACCATACTCTGTTATCAAACCTTTTTAAGTAAGAAGTGTACTGTAAGTTCAACTGAAGGCCATCCAATGTATCGCCTAAAGAATGCATAAAAAAAAGTAATATATCTACAGACTTTTATCATTTTAATATTATACCTGAAACACAATAGAAATGTGTGTACGAAATTAATTCTTTTAAAGCAAATACTTCACCACAAATTCTACATTACTGAGCGTCGTCTCACTGTCGTATCTCACTCATATTGACCGATCGCATCGTTGTCATTGTCGTTTGCGACATGTTTTCTCGTCAAAAAGTGCGGGAAATTTGAATTTGCAATTTCGAACCCTAATTTCAAAAATTACCTTAAACTATTCAGATTTAAACAAAATAAAATTGTTCATGTCCTTTTTTAAAAAATATGATTTTACCTTTCTCGCTTTGTGAGAAGACAACGAATATTTTGCTTGGAGGCGGAGGAGGGGGGATCTCTACATGAAGCCTCAACAAACATTTTTATTAACAATGGCTCCAATTTTTTTAATTAAACTTGGTTATCGGAGAGTGTAAGGACTCTTAATCGAAAAATCTGGAGTATTTTTTGAGAAAATATCCTTTTAACTTTTCTGAAAATGCGCAATTTTGAATTTTGAGAATCATCATAAGAAATCATTTGAAACACTTCTACTCACAAATGCAATAATGTATAAAAATCACAAATTAATTAAACAAATTCATTAATGTATAAACTGTATTTTATACATTAATGAATTTGTGAGTATAATTGCTTCAAGGGATTTTTTGTGAAGTTTCTCCAAAAGTCACAAGTTTTCTCTGAAGAAGATCATAATATTGCACATTTGACTGCACTGTTGTTTCTTAATTGAAAATATTATTCTTATCATCAGAAAACAGAATTATTGGAGAGAGAGAGACGGAGAGTGAGAGACGGAGAGAGAACCGGAGAGAGAGACGGAGAGAGAGAGGGAGAGAGAGAGATGGAGAGAAAGAGAGACGGAGAGAGAAAAGGAGAGGGAAGGAGAAAGAGGGAGATGAAGGGCAGAACAACATTCGCCGGGTTTCATTAATTATTTTATATAATTGAAGCTAACTAAACACTGTCTACATTTTTAGGTATCAACAACCAACATCTTACTCTATGACATGCTAATAGCCTGTAAACTAGTGGTGTTGCGACAGCACATACTTTCTCGCATTATTTCTAACTGCTCCGCTACTATATGACTACATGAACCTGCAAAAGTGTTTTCAACGAGCGAAAGTTTTTTTAAGTACTGGGGTACTCATGGTCCTCCGAATTAACCGGCGGTATGCCTTACCGCTACGCTATCACAATGGCAACTAGGCGTGCATAAAATAGGCTGTTAAAGTAACTCCCAGCAAATAATTTCTTTAATTGATCACGAATCTTTTTAGAGGATTTCTTATTTAACACAGAATTTGTATTAAGGGGGCTTTGAGGCCTTGGGGCCCCCGACATAGTTCTCTCAGTCTCTACGGAACATACGCCGCTGGGACAGTCTGTGATTCGAGTTACATCATATCATTTATTTTTATATGGATTTAGTGATACATCTGTGCGATTACTAATTGTTTATACTGCTTGATCTACCACTCCACACATTTTCTTGTTCTTCCAGGAGGATTGCTCCCCGGGGTGGGCACCTTTGCTCAGTCCAGTCTTTATCCGCACCCCCAGCCACCTCGAGAACAACTTTAGGCTGGTGTCCGGATCCCGCCGGAACCCAGGGAACCACCGGGAAGCAGGAGCTCAGTGCATCAACTGATGTCACTGCAGCGCCTCTGACCGGGAGGTCCTAGGTTCGAGTCCTGACGGCGGCAGGATTTTCGACACTAGGTCAAATTTAGTCGCTGTCTGGAGGAGAATTCTAGCGGCCGACTGCTCTGATCAGTAGTTTTCCGTGGTTTCTCCGATCAGCACCAGGCGAATGCCGGAGCAGTACCCTAACAAACGGGCCACGGACCGCGAGCGATCTTTCCTCCCTCTTCCTTGTCCTATCCTCTCCCCTTACACACACACACACACACACACACACACACACACACACATACTACATATGCCCTACACTACCACATATTCCGGGAGACCGGTCGGGAGCTTAGAACTGGTCCCGGCTGGGGCGGTGCCCCGCTGGTGGGAGAGTCCTGGTTAGGGAGAAACCCCAGTAGCCGACGGTAGGTCGGCGTCAGATCTCGCCATCCAGCGGGGGAAGATCACCGCCATCTCCCGCGAAAAAACAAGCACTACACTAATGGGAATAATGACCAAAGCAGTTGACGCTCCCGGAAGCATGAAAAAATCAATCAATCAATCTCTAAGGAACGTTTCCATTTGAGCCTGGGTCGGGTTGCCCAGCCAGTTCAAGAACACCTTCAGGCTGGTGTCCGGATGCCGCCGGAACTTAGTTTTCCCTCTAGCGAACCTTGCCATTTGAGGCTGGATCGGGCCGCCCGGCCAGCTCAGAGCTTCTAGCGTTCCAGACTAGCACCGGAGTCGAATTAAACGCCACTTACAATGCACCGGGACAATTCCCTCTTCTTTGCCCAGAGTGCCGGGCCACTGCCATGATGAAGTCAAGAGCCTGTCTGGGGGCACCCAGACAAAGGCTCGGAGGTCTTGAGGCTCCCAACCCGTCTCCTTACTGCCTCCACCTTCAAGCTAACGACGTGAGTGCCGCCAGATCCCAGACAACACAAATATAATTACTATACATTGTTTTTACTATTACGTTATTTATTTTTACTTTTTGGAAATAGGGGATATTGTTGCAAGCATTGCATAATTATTAGGGGGATTCAAGTCTGTGTTACAAGTGCGTTACAGGAGGAGAGGGAATATTCAAAATACTCAAAATTTTCATTATGTAAGTTATGAACGGCTCTGTGGAAACTGTTTGTGTTAGTACATCGCAATCTTGGTAACTCTGGATTTGCTGTTAGTGTTGTTTTTTTCTAATAAATATATTTTCAAATTTATTTAATTCATCTGGAATCAAAACAAAAATTATTTGCCTTGTTTAAATAATAAATATATTATGAATTTTGTGACCCTGTTATTTGTGTTCATGTAATGTATAAAGAATTTCGGCAAACATTTGATTTTATTTTCGAAGATATTTTTCTTTTGAGGTTAATTGCATCATGAATACTATATTTTCTATTTTGTTCTCACACTTATTATGAACTGTGTATTGCTTAACCTGAATTATGTTTGTTTGCTTCACCTTTAGAAGTCATGTGTTTTGCGTGACTTACGGCACATTCAGAGGAGCTCAATTATGTGCTCATTCAATTCCTCTTGATAAGACAAATGAATTGGCACAATTTTGAGCTGGTTCTCTCTAGGATATTCTGGAAGAATTTTTATAAAATACTTGTTTTTGATGGTTTCAAGTTACCTATGCATAGGTTTGCGCCCCTTTTCCATTAAACGTTTTTATTTACACACGACATATTTTACCACTACATGAATAAAACATAATACAAAGAAATGGGGATCGTTAAAATTATAACTTTATTGAAACCCTTAATAAATACAATTGAATTTATGTTGAACCATTTACAGGTTGCCTGGATGAGTTGGAGAGAATCTTCTCGAAATGTTGTCTATCAATTATCCAAAATTCAGCTAAAAAGGGGGAAAATCGAGGAACATATTTACAGAAATAAAATGTTTTATTATAGGGTACCTTTTGAATTTTTCAGGGGGCCATGGCCAAAGGCATCTACAAGACTTCTCTTAAGCTGGTACTACAACAACCGGTTTCCACAAAACCAAATATGCCACAATTTATAATTATTAAATGCTATTTAATTACGCAAAAATTAATATCTTTTATTTTTGCGTAATTAATGGTGACCTAGCTTAAGATTAAGCTGGCACTATCACAATGAGTTACAACAAAACGAAATATGCAATATTATAAAGCGATTTAATTGCTAATGAATTACGTAAAAAATACATTAAAAATACTTCAAACTTCCAAGTAATTAATTGTGAACTACCGGGCTCGCTCGCCGTTGGCCGGCCGGCTGGCAGGCAGACGTCTCCCAGCAATAATGCTGAGCTCCGATAATGAAGAAGTGGATAAATCTTGTACCTATATGTAGTAAATTACTTCCTCTAACGCACTGTGAAGTCCTAATCCATATTTGGTAGGCCTTTGATATGAAAAATCGATTGATGGCAAAACGTCTGTCTGCCTGTGAACAACACTAGGGACTAAACGATAAGCATAATTTTCACCAAATTGATATTCCCCAATCAATCTAGCTGATGTTGCGAACCCTTGAGTTTAAAACTGATGTATCACTTTCGTGATTACTTTACAAAAAGGCTCAATAATATTACGAAAACGTTCAAAAAATGGTCCCACATTTTTTGATAACATTATGCCCTCCGAATGCCTAAAGGACACTTAAGAGAATGGAGCAAATCTCATTTTTGTTAAAATCTCTCAATTTGAAAATTGCAAAATTTATTTTTTCGTCGTTTTCCTGCTATTACAATATTGAAAATAGTTGTTGTTTCATCAAATGAAATTTATAACTCCATAATATCCTTCTTAACAATTTTCTTTCAATAACATCATGTACTTTTTTTGAATTTTTTTGTAGCATTCGTGCAATTTTGAGTGCAATATAGGAAATATTAAAAAAAAAAAGAATTTCGCAAAATCGGCTCCAATGTTTTCTGTAAACTTTTGGTAGGGGTATAAAATGACTGACGCCATTTCGCTGTATTCTTTTGTTTTTCAAAAGTTACATAAATGTATGTTTTGCAGTCTCGCTTTGATAATATTTACAATAACGGCGATTTGTACACGTTATTGCATTTACTACCATAGAAAAATACGAAAAACTGCTAACCAGTGTGCATGAATTACCAATTAAGTACTCAATTTTAAGCGGCTCAAAACCGAACACTTTTAAGTGTTTAAAGAAACAATAAATGTATCGGCATATTAAAAGCGTGTGAGGACTTAAATAACACGTTTTATCTTTCATTTAAAACAAAAAAGATTGGATCTAAGATTACAGAGAAAGTGGTATCAGAAGTGTTATTTTCCGCTATCTTAAATGACGTCTCAAGAGAAGCCCGACCATATTTGGTAGTACTCTGCACATGTATATATACTAAGGTGTAATAATTGAGAATCAAAAGAGAAACTGCATCCGAAAGGTTTTACACACTCGTGCGCCACTACGACTTGCTCTGAGCAGTGAAACATATCTTCAATAAAAAGAAATCAACGGTATTCTTGAGTGGCGTTTTTGTCGTTTTCAGTATTTTGAGGTCCCCTTAAAGAACGAGGCCCCCCGGCGGCCGCCGCGCTCACTGATGCGTTGAAACGCCACTGCTGGTAGGCCCAGTAGGAGCGGATACATTGCCACCTAGAAGAGGGTGGCTCAAAACCGAAAAGGAAGCTCCAACCAAGTATTTCGCTACTAAGGTCTCACAAAACATGGATTATGACTGCACAACACATTAGATGAAATAATTTACTACGTAATGGAACAAGATTCATTCACTTTTTCGGTTTCAGTGCACCACAATAAGACTTTTTCTGTCTCAAAATCTCCCTTTTTTCTGCAACATTACAACACTTGCACTTTACTACGTAAGTACGTTGCAGACGAGAAAGTAAAATTTAAAAAATGTTTCGTTAATACTAGAGATTTTATGCCATGTGATTAACAGAATTTATTGAAATCTGTCAAAATAGTGTGAATTGGTTTTAATCTTTCTTATCATACAAACATGTGTTTTGAATGTTTTGAATCAATATCAATTGGTTTTCAGCGAGTGAAATGCCCTGAGCAGTTGAAACTCTTTTTGATACCAAATATTGCTTCTCTATATATATTGAAGTTTTCGAAACGAAAACTTCAGAATCACAGAAAATGAACTCTTCTATAAACGAGTGGAGCATTTGATGCATGCATTGCGTGCCGCTAAATTAGTCCTTCGCCCTTTAAAAACGACGAATCCTGTGTCACCACTGCAGCCTTGGAGAGCAGCTGTTGAGCTGTGCCACAAGAGAGCTCTGGCGCTGTATGCTTGCTCCATTTTGTGCCCCCACAATTAGGTTTCAGTACTTTAGAATGATGATGACGACATTGTGTGTTTAATGCCTTGCTGTTGGCTGTGGCGTCCCAGTAGATAATTCTTGGCGAGCTCGGTGCTCCAGTTCTTGAGAAACCTTCTATTCTTGACCTTTTCTTTTACACTGTTTTTATTTGTTTCAATATGTGCTTCTCACTCTCGGTTCCTGTAGTGGCAAATGTACCCTTGAGAATAATCCACAGTAATATTTTCAAGCATAATTATGAAAATGCAGTTATTGATATGAAAGAAAAAGTGTCATGGGGTTACACACCATTTATTATTTTTTTCATTCAAAGGTTCGCCTACGGAAATTGATCCTTGGGGGTTAGCGAACAGCACCATCAAACATTGAGGCTAGAACATATCATGCAAACCATCATCGCTAATAGCGCAGGGCTAATTTTAAGTAAATTGTAGGCTAATGAAGTGCTATATTCTCAAATTTTAGGCTAATGAAGTGCTATATTCTCAAATTTTAGGCTAATGAAGTGCTATATTCTCAAACTTCAGGCTCTTGTGGATTTCCCAAAATGGTGGGCATTGCTAGCCTTCGTCTAAAGCTGTCAGCGCCCATACATTATAGGTCATTCAGCACACGCATCCAAAATTAAAGGCTAATTAAAGGCTCTTGGAAAACTCTATTGTTGTAGCCCATATTTTCCAAAAATCAGGGTTGTATAAAACAATAGCATGTAACATACGTTCTTATGGGATAACACACATGGAAACTCAAAAAAATCAGATGTATCAAAAAGAACGTATGTTACCAATTTTACTTTGTGCCACCTTGAATTTTCGAAAATAGATGCTGAAATATGATTTGGTGGGTGGCACTCAATGTGTTAACTGTACCTTAAAAAAGGAAAATTACGGAATGATACATACGGGGCATCACTTATTTACCACCCAAAAAGGGAGAAAATTCTTCCGACAGACAGTCCTTATAACTGCAGCAATAGTTAACAAATATACAGACTCCTTTCCGGAGACCTATCTATTGCCAAATGAACGGAAAGAATATCACAAAGATTCCTTTGACTACAATGACACCTTACTTCTCAACAAAGCCATCTTAAATGATGTAATGAATCGAAAACGTAATTTAAACATTGCTTGGGCTATCAGAAAGCCTTTGACAGTGTACCACACTTTTGGTTTCTGAAGGCTTTGGACATCCCATTCGTTTAACATTGAACCAACATAGACAGTGTATGTACAAAAATGCAATAATACAACTTCCTAACTTTGGTTCAACAATCAAATTTGTTTATATAAATTACAATTCCTATCATCAGCCAACAGTTCGAAATCCATATCATTATCAAATCTCCTTAAAATAATTAAAAGTGCCTTGCGATTCTGCTTCAAGGTAACTACAACAAGGGTAAGAACGGTAAGTGCAACAAGTCATCTCCTCCCTTTGAACAAAAATCTCCTCTCATGATTACAGATCAAAAGTAGATCATCCAAAGTCTCTTAATTTTTCACTTAGCCAAACTTAACTTTTATGAAAATAGTGCAAAGAAAAGAGGTCGACCTGGATGGCTCAGGTGGCTAAGAGCGTGTACCGACTCAGCGCTTTGGTCCGAAGGGGCGTGGGTTCGAGTCCCACGTTGGACATGGTTGTTTGTCCCTTGTTTCTCATGTATGTGTGGTCGCGGACGCCCTCGTGTTCTGCTGATCAGAGGAGCTCACCAGCGTGTTTCGTGTCTAGTGTATGGTCGAGTGCGCGTCCCATCGGGACGTAAAGGGCAACCGGGTATAGGCTGGAAAAAAAGAAAGAGAAGAGAAAATAGTGTATAAAATAAATTGAAATGTGTATGAGATGCAAGTGTAATGGGATGCACGTGATTTACCTTTCTTCTATCAGTAAATCTCGTATACGTGTCTCAGAGTCTAAAAATGTTCCCTAGTCTATGTAGAAGTCTCAAGACTATGTCGGAGTTTAATTGATTGATTGATTTTCTCGTGTTTCCGGGCGCGTCAACTACTTTGGTCATTAGTCCCGTTAGTGTAATGCATGGTTTTTTCTCGGGAGATGGCGGTGATCTTCCCCCGCTGGATGGCGAGATCCGGCGCCGACCTACCGTCGGCTAGTGGGGCTTCCCCCTAACCTGGACTCTCCCAACAGCGGGGCACCACCCCAGCCGGGACAAGCTCTAAGCTCCCGACCGGTCTCCCGATATATGTGATAGTGTAGTGCATGTTAGTGTAAGTGTGTGTGAAAGGGGAGAGGATAGGACAAGGAAGAGGAAGGACAGATCGCGCGCGGTCCGTGGCCCGTTTGGTAGGGTACTGCTCCGGCATTCGCCTGGGGTTGATCGGAGAAACCACGGAAAACTACCGATCAGAGCAGCCGGCCGCTAGAATTCTCCTCCAGACAGCAGCTGAATTCGACCTAGCTCAAAAGCTAGTGTCGAAAATCCGGCCGCCGTCAGGACTCGAACCTAGGACCTCCCGGTTAGAGGCGCTGCAGTGACATCAGTTGATGCACTGAGCTACCGCTACCGGTCGGAGTTTAAATTTGGTGTATTTAAAGAACCAATTGATCTTTTTCAGATTTTGTGAACCACAGAAAGCCTATATTATAGCTTTATCTTCAGTTTGAAGAATAGTATAGTTGAATCAATATACACATGCCAAACAAATGTTTATAAGAAGGAGATGAACAAAGTGGTGGGAGTCGAATATTCGATCTCATTCATTGAACAGTTACCATTACGCACACTTCAGGGAGAATACCATTTGTAGAATGCATGTTTTTATGACTTAGAACAACGTTTATTATACCATCATTACATAAGAAGAAAAAGTCGAGAATAAAAGGAAATAATTGTCTATAATTTTCTCTTCCAGTTAATCACTCAAAATATTTCTCCTTTTGAAACACGAATATCAAAACTATAATTCAAAACGACCAAAATAGTCAAGTATAATAAATTAATAATTTTGTATTACGTTTAATAAAGCTGACAATTTGGACTGCATCGTTTTTTAAAAAATATTATGATGTTTTTACTAAGTAAATATTTATGCTTCTTCCAATTACATTATTCAACAAAAAAGACTTTTCACCAATGGGGCATGTTTTGTTGCCTCCTACACAGTATGTTAGGTTTGTTGGCATAGATTCCAGTAATCTTATTTCCCTTGTGAATGTTCCCGCGGCCTTGCATTCACGGTCAATGTCAGCACAGTTCGTGGGCTGCCCCTAGGCCAAGATCAATGGCGTTCGCCAGGACAGAGGACATCAAACAAAACTTCGGATGACAAACATATCTATGTTCTCTGTTTACATCCATGCAGTATGCTGTTATTGTCTTTGAAAACATGTTTTCTTAATATTTCAGGCCAATAATGGATATTAGTGATATAAGTGAGTGCGTGTTTTCATCGCGAGAGCTGGTGGTGTTCTTCCCCGTTGATTCTGAAATCCGGCGACGACCTACATGTCGGTTTGCGAGGTTTTCAATCTCCAATTATCTCCCACCAGCAGGGCACCGCCGCTTAATTCGACCTAGCTGTATTTCTAGGATCGGAAATAAGTTGATGCCAGTACATTGTCGGAGGAAGCAATCTTACGCATTGTACCTTCTCAAACATTAAGGAATGAATTTAAAAATAATCTTCCATTTTACCCATCTTCAGTTCAAGGATTTCAGTTCTCTGAATGTCGTTCTGTTTCAATGTTACGCATTTTTCTGGCTTGTAGAGAATATATTCAAGTATCGAAACGTCCACCTCATTTTCCCGTACCGTTTTGAGATTTGTACTGAGATTTGAGTTTACATCAGAACAGAACTCTCAACGTTCGGAATACTTTACAGATTTGCTCGTGTGGAACTTGAGGCTCGTATTTAAACATACCCTCGAAGGCGACTACAGACATCTGGTTATACCTTTGTGAATGTGAATGAAACTTCACATCGTAAGCAGCTATTCAACCCCAAGCACCTCTCTTTTTTCGTCCTCTAGTGAATAAACTTCCTTCAGAACTTTTCTCATATTCACTGATTACTTTCTTCCCACTTACGACCAGAAGTTGTACAAGCTTTGCACAACTTCTGCACGAAAATGTAAAAGTAAATGTCCTTACATCGCAGGTTATAATCACTTTGATCTCTCTAAAGCCTGGTTTCCTAAAGTTTATCGCCAAAAGTTTCCTCATTACGCTGATTTGTGGCATATATTAAAGGTGATTCCCACTGATAAAATCATTCCGTTTTGATTTTTTTTTTCAGGCTTACTAGCAGATCTCCTCCTTACAGAGATACTGTCATGGACAAGTTTTACTGTTAATTTATATTAATTTTGTTTTGATGCATAACTCTGGCGATATGGACTACGAGTAAAAATACGGGGAGTGAATAATATTATCTGACCACAAAAAGCGACCAAACAAAACAGAGCGGCAGAAACAGGATTCCCGTTTCATATTGCTGGCACTGAAGCGTGCGTTTACAGCCAACGACATTCGATTCAAGCGCAGAGAGGCCTTATTCGGAACGTGTTTGGCCAGCGTAAGATAGGCGGCAAGGACAACCTTAGATTATTTCTAACCTTAGGTGAGTTCTGAAATGAAAGATTGCATGTTGTGAAATTTACAAGCCTTCCTACACAAAACAGTGAACTGGATCTAAACTACGATCTGAACTCGTAATAAATAATATATTGCATCGAATGGTGGTGTTCGACCATAAGAATATCTTTGCAATCAATTTGTCTTATTATTAGTTGTGAACTCAGAAAATATAGAAAATGTACATGACTCACGACCTAATTGTCTGTTTATTGGTAAAGAAATTAAATTAGCAATAAAGACAACTTAGTAGTCTTTCTCGCTGTATCCCTTATGATTAAGGATTTTGAAAACTGTGCTCTTTCATTTCAAGTATCTCTTCCAAAATTTACTAAATCGAGCTGGCTAAAAAAATGCGCAAAATAGACCAACATGATTGAAGAATCATTTCAAATTGAGGCTCATTTTGCAAAAATGCACGAATGTAACTTGAGATCCATTTTTGGTCACAGACGGACAGTGAGACGGATAGTAGACAGAGACGAACAGTTTGAAGAATCGATGGGATAGACAGGTAGGGGTGGGTTAATGCATTAGCAGACTAATAATATGCTTTGGGCTAGCTGAACAGGGGTTATTTTTTAACAAAAGTTTCTAGTAGTTCAAAAACACACAAAATTACACAAACGTAACATAGAAATAACATGTAACATTGTATTAGTTTTTTCAAATGGCAAATTTTTGGAGTTGAATGGAGAATAGTATCAAAAGAGTCCCATTATTTGGGCAGATAGCGCCCAATAAGATATTAAGCCGGCCTTAAAGACAAGCAGACAACGGGCAGGTAGGCAGACGTACTGGTAGAAAGACATGTTTGAAAAACCATGTCTTTCACCTTAGAGATCCCAGAACATGTATTTCCGGCAAAATCTTGTTTGTAATACAATCTTCTAGTACACGGATTCCAAATGGGGTCGGTAAAGACCCCTTGGGCCGATGAAATTTTGTAGGGGTCAATAATGATTAAAGGGTCGAATAGGCGTCAATAGTCGAATATGAAACTGCTATTGATCCATGTAATCAAGATTTCATTGATTCCAAAAAATCAACTAATGCACTTGTTAATCGTTTTCTGACATAAAGCAACATTCGTATAATAATAAATTACAAATTCGCAGCTCTTCTTTCGTATCCTCCGTTCTTCATTGAGTAGAATGTTTAGAAAACTCAAGTAATCAAGTATTTCAAAATTCAAAATTTATTGCTTGTTTATCCTTGAAAATAGATTTTATTACATGGGAGTTTTTTTCCTCCCTTTCAAAAATTCAAAATTTAAGTAGTATATGACTTAGTGTAGGGATCACAGAATTTTGAAAATTTGCACACAATTCACTTTTCCCCATAGCACGTCATACGCAGTTTTTAACTGTTTTTTGACGTAAAATAAATAAAAATAAATTTAAAAAATCCTAACTGTGTATACACAACGTTACTCCATCGCATAAGAAAATACTCTCCGCTGTTCGCAGAGGAAAATCAGCTACTTAGAAGCGGAATCTTCTTCTATTATTGAAAATTAATTTTTTTTCGAAAATATTGGTGTTCGAAATTACCTTACGACATTTACGCGCAATTCGTGACATGATTATATATGTATGTGACATGATTATGTATGTATTTGTGACATGATTATGAAATTATAAAGAAAATATGTGTATTATATATAAAATGCTTTCGTATGTAGCCTAATGTATATCATAAACAAGAATATTAAGGGGTCGATGAAGCAAACAATTCTTTTAAAAGCGGTCGTTGAAAGAAAAAGGTTGGGAATCCCTGATTTATAGCATATATTATGGATACCTTTGTGTATACTCGAACAGGAGAAAGTGCCAAGGTTTGAAAACAATTTCTAGGCTGTTTAGACTCCTTAAATGTGCATTTTGCCATGGAGTGCCTTGCCGCGGTTGGTTGATTATTTCGTGTTTCCGTGCCATGACCATTAGTCCCGTAAGTGCATGTTTTATCACGGGAGGTGGCGATCTTCCCCGCTGGATGGTCAGATACCTACACGTCAACATGAGTTGTTTCCCCTTCCAAGTATCTCCCATAGTGGGGCACTGCCCCAGTCGGGACATTTTTATATGGTAGAGTAGTAATGAAAGTGTAAAAATGTTAGTAAGGGTGAAGATAGGACAAGGAAGAGGAAGGAAAGATGGCGTACGATTCATGACCCGTTTGTTGGAGTACTGTCTCCGGCATTGGGCTGGGGTTGATCGGAGAAATCTTGAAAACCTGCCGATCAGAGCAACCGGCTGCTAGAATTCTCCTCCAGGCAGCGGCTGAATTCAACCTAGCTTACAAACTAGTGTCCAAACTCCTGCCACCGTGGGGACACGAACGCCAGGACCTCTCAGTCAAATCAGTTGATGCCCTGAGACACCTTGGCCGGTTGAGGGGAATCTAGAACTCATCTTCCGTGCTTGATACCCGAGTCGGGTATTGCGTAGCACTGTTGTGGGAGTGTTGTAGCTGGCAGAGCGAGTCTCTTTTACATGTTCCATGGCGTATCCTGACAATTCTATTGGTAGATAAAATAGTACATAAATTACGTATATTCAAGAGAAACATATAGCTTTTAGGTTATTGATGGTCTTGTGACCATTACATTAAAATTCTGGGATCTACACTGTCGAACTGTATGTAAGAAAATAACCTTGTAGTTGACCAGGTGATACGGAAGTTCTTCAGCGTCTTCTTGCGTTTTGCATGATCATTTTAGATTATCAACATATTTTTTTATTCCTCTGGACCGGCTGTGATTCCTTCTGGCATTATTATTATTATTATTATTATTATTATTATTATTATTATTATTATTGTTATTATTATTATTATTATCATCGAATGTTGGATTGAATTGTGGAGCGTTTCATATTCATTGCTTTCTTTTGCAGCAGCACAGCAAACTGCTACTTTAATGAATGTAACTCATCGGCTTGATTACTTCATTACGAAGAAAGTGCGGGATAGATAAGATTGAGTAATTGATGATCTCATTATTTCTTTTACATTCACTTCTCTGAGATTTCCTCTTCGATATGAAAAAGGCGGAACTAACAACGTGTACATTGAGGCTTTGTAGTGTCATACCCTTCAAATTTTCTAAATGTAAGTTGAAAGTTTCTAATTGTACTCTGCATCAGGGTTTCCGAATAGGAAGTTTTGTGCTGCAAGATATAACAATTAAAAACAATATCTAGTTTTCATATAAATATGTGTAAACTTCACTTAAGAAAAAGTACAGAACCAAACCTCAATTCTTAAAATCTTTAGAGAAATGGTTGAGTTCAAGTTGCCATTTTGGCAAAGCGAGGTTAGAGATTTGAGAAGAAGAATCTTGTAGTTTGACACTCGAAAAGTCGAATGTACTAACGGACACAATTTACACGGTACATAACTAAGGTATATTTCTAACTAAAAGTGCGATTTTTATTGTCAAGTAATATGCTATGAACATTCACAAGCCAGTCAACAATTTTTAATGTTAATAAGTAAAATTATTTTGGCCATTCATTAGACGAAGAATTTCTTGAATAAACTATTGCAGTTAAAATGCATTTATTAATATTCTAAGAAAGCGACGTTTTGATGCTCAATTTGCCGCATCAGCAGGCTAAAAACAACACATTTTTTAAATACTATACATTCTGTTAAATTGAGCCTCGAAAAATCGCTTTGTTGAAATATTTATTAATGCGTTTGTGTAACAATCTAAGATCCCCACGAACAATTTAGATGCAAAGAACAAACATAACAAGGAATGGCATGAGTAGGAGATGGAAAAACAGAAGAAAGCGGTGTCGCGCACTAATATTTTTTTTATAAATTAAAGAAGACGCGACAAAATCCCGATTTGGACGGTACAAATCAATAGCATTCATTTAGAGAAACATTTCAAAAGTTATTCGAAGCGAATCGCATCAGGGGTTTAAACGATATGAGTGATTTTGAAAGTACACTTTAGACAATATAACGAGAGATTTTTACAGCCATTGTTATCATAAGAAAGGTAATGTAAAGAAGCGGTTTTTCCTAAAAATTAAGAGAACGCGTAAAGCGATTGAAATGAAACTTTCGGGATTAACAAAGAAAATCACGCGGAAAATTATGACATTACTCGCAACTCTGAAAAATATCGAGGGGCTGCAGTAAAGATGCCAATTGAAATTGTATATTTGGAATTTTTACGAGAGAACAATGATGCGTCGCGAGCGACGGAAATAAAGCAATTTTGGCGTTAATAAACATGAGGAGATCGTATAAGAAATAGTAATAAGATATAAATTGATAATTAAAAGTAGTAATAAAGAGAAATAGCCTGGAAAGGACAGAATTAAGTAAAATGGTATGATATTTTTGGTAAAGACACGTAAGCGATCGGTAAATGTTCCAGAAAAAAAAGTTGAAGACACAACGCAACAATGTCAAAAAAGATGATGCGTAGCAAGCTCGAAGTCAGACGTGGGGAGGACGCTCCGAAAAAAAGATAAAAATTTTGGTATGCAATTGTGCGAGAAACACGGTGAACATAAATGGATATAGTGAGTTTACGCAATGATGTTCGTAATAACAATGCGTAACGCGGAAATATTTTATGTGTCGCAGTATATTCAACAATAGGACATTTTGGAGGAAATGTAGCACGCGATAGACAGATAATCGCGTTGTTAGTTGCGTAATGGAAATAGGATGATAGGGGAATGAAAGGACATGCTAAGAAGATATTAGCGAGCTCAAGAAAATTTTGGTAGTGTGTGGGGATGGAGAAATGCTGCGGGAGGATGGATTTGGAGGATGCTGCGTAATGTACATCGAGGACGGCGCGCAACAATGGTTTGCTGCGGATTACAGCGTTTTCTGCAAAAGGGAAGTTATGAAACTTTGTTTTTTTTGTTATGAAATTCACATTTTGAAGGAGAAGAAAGATTAAAATTAGCTTATGTACAAGATCAAGTTCTGTCTTAACGTAAAATAGATTCAATAGATATACAGGCAGAATGCGCATTCGGGTGTGAATGAGTTTATTTATAATTGTCAGTATGAATGGAAATATTTTGGATTTTGTGTCATGTAATTTAAGGGTATTATATCGTTCATGTGTTTATGTGTTTATTTTGTTTGTCGTTAAGTGTATTATGTGAGTCATGGGAGAGCAACGACCCCAGTTTGTATTTATATATATATATATATATATATATATATATATATATATATATATATATTTCAACTGGAATAACGACTAGCACAGGAATTACAGAAAATAAATGGCGAACATCACTTGGTTCGACATTAAATTAAACGAACGTAGTTTAATTGTTACATGTAGCTAGTTAATGACCTACGCCCACGTGCCCGAATAGTTGTTAGATCCTGTACAGGTCAGCCACAACCTCACGCCCAGATTTTATGTGTAAGTAAGAAAATATCGGAAGTTCTGGGGGGGCAGCTAGTCGACGGGCAACCTTGGAGGTGGAAGCTGAGTATAACCAGGGCAATTGATAAGAGCGGGTTTTGGTTATTATTTTGGCGTTATAAAGCCGGGCGATTATAAAGATTATAGTTGATCTAGAGCAGGCAATGGTTCATTACATATTTTGGTGCGCCTAACGAGGAGCGATTATAGTTGTTTTATAGATATGAGGAGGACGATTCATTACATTTGAACTGCAAGAGTTTATTCAAGAACCTGTATGTCTCTTGAACGGTCAAAATAATTTTCCTTGTTAATAGAAAATAACGGACAAGAATTTTGATAATTTTTCATATTCTTTCAAAGGGTTAAAAGCAAAAAAATTTAAGTTTTTCGGCGATTGCCCACTCAAGAGATATCATTCATAATGACAATGCCGCATCAGAGGGCTCTCGTGTGTTATCGATATAACGAGATAAGAAAAGCGAGGTCAAGGCATCAACGATGGCAATATATTGGGAAAAAGTGGTGATCGTAGGCGTGGGCACAGGTAGGGTGTCGCAGAGAAAGAGAAGGAAAAGAGAAGAAAGAGTAGAAAAAAAGCTAATTTTTGAAAAATATTTATTTTCGTATAAAAATTGTAATAAAATTGAAGAAAATTGATAGAACTTATTTTGTGACAATAGCAAAATATGTAATATAGTACTAAACATGTAGAAATATGTAATGAAAAAATAGAATATTGTGTTAGCACGGCAACAATTCACCAAGGTTTGAATCTTGAGAACGGTAAGTAGAAAGATAAAAAATGTGTAATTACATAAAAATTCTGTCTCTAATGATCAGTATCTTATTTTTCCTTTTTTTTTAGCTGGTCCTTTGCAGAGTTGACACACATTAATTTGGGAAGAGGCTCTTCAAACCATCAGGCAAATAGCTCAAAACAAAATCAATAATTGATTTTAATTCATGTTATTGATTTATTGATTAGTAATTCCGAGCGCGTCAGCGGCCAAGGTGTAGTAAGTATAGTGCATGTTTTATCGCGAGAGATGGCGGTGATGTTCCCTCACTGGATTAGCGAGATACGGCGCTCACCTACGTCGACTAGCGGGGATTTCCCTCAACCAGGTATCTCCCACCAGCATCACCCCCGCCGGGAAAAGCTCTAAGCTCGCGACTGGTCTCCCGACATACGTGGTAATGTAATGCACGTAAGTGTTCAGTGTGTGAGGATAAGACAAGGAAAAGGATAGGAAAGAACGCGCGCGGTCTGAAGCCTGTTTGTTAGGGTACTGCTCCGGCATTCGACTGATGCTGATCGGAGAAACCACGGAAAACTACCGAGCAGAGCAACCAGCCACTAGACGTCTACTTTAGAGAGCGACTGAATTCGACCGAAAATCCTGCTACCGTCGATCGTGGGACTCGAACCCAAGGACTTCCCAGTCAAAGGCGCTACAGTGCCAGTTGATGCCCTGAGTCACCTTTTCCAATATTATTATTAATAATTTTAACATTAAAAGTTCAATTTAATTATTCTTGTTTTGTTTATTTATTACCTACTACAATGAGTGAAATGTAAATAAAAAGTTAAATGGAAAGAGGGAAGGACCTCAGAGAGTCCCAGAAGTGTAATTGGCTCCCCCCCCCCCGCTCACTCTTGTTTTAGCCTACGTACGATTATGGTGGCGATTGAAACAAGACTGACTACACTCCACAAACCTGAACGCTAATACATCGAATTATACAAACATGTCGGACATCGGAAACCAAGTCTTCAGAGGTTCATTGACTAAAGTGATACGGGTGTAAAATATTGAAAGCAATGTAAATGGTGTATTTTTTCTAGCAGTTACATAGTAAACGTATTCCACGTTCACTAATTGGAAGCATTTTATAACGTTAAAATTTGTTGTTGACATAGTGTTCGACGCTGCGAATCAAACTGGCAATGCCCCTCATCCCTCAATATTTAAATTTCTTGAGAAGAAAATGCTAAGTCGCAAGAGGGTTAGAAATATACATCGTGTCATCTTCGAAGTTCGTGAAAAAAATAGCATTCATTATTTTGGACCGAACTTCGTGATTAGAGAAGTAATTTTCGGTGTTTTATATGGAGAACCGATGCGTGTGCTTCGTAAAAAATATTAAATGTTAACAATGATGCCTATTTCACGATTTTTCCAAATCAGCCATGCTGTCATACAATGGAACTCAATAATATAAGAAAAGTTCCCGAAGAATTTAAGCAGGAAATTTCTTTAGATAATATTCTGTGATAATCGATTCAAATTATTAGAAGAAGAGGTATAGATGGGTGGCGGAGGTGGCTAAGACCGTGTACCGACTCAGGACTTCGGTCCGAAGGGTCGCAGGTCCGAGTCCCGCCCTGAGCATGATTGTATGTCGCTTGTCTCCCATGTATGTGTTGTCGCGGAGATCCTCGCGGTCTGCTGACGCCAGATCTGATGATCCCGCAAGTGTGTTGGTGTCCAATGTATGGTTGTATACGTGTCCGAACGGGACATGAACGGTACCCGGCAGTCGGCTGAATAAAAGCTGTAAGGAAACTAGTGGAGCTAAAACAGCAGGTAATTTCTCACCTTAAATGATGGTTTTGTAATTTCTATTCGTACTACAATTTCTCTCCGAACTAACACATCTCAGTCATCAATTTTGTTTTCTCAAGCTTAAGAGAGAAAGTTATGTAATGCTGCGCGAATAAACTGCGAATTTTGGGCAAAAAAACTCTTATTATAGGGTCCTGGTAACAAAAAAGTGGCTAAATCCAGTTGCAAAATAAAAATAGCCTCTAACATGTGGTGTAGCTAGAATCCCTGTTTTGTGGGTTCTTAATACCGAAAAATCGATTGCTTGCAAAACGTCTGTCTGTCCGTCCGTCTGTGAACAATACTAACGGCTAAACCGTTCAGCCGATTTTCTCCAAAATTGATATTTCTCTGTCAATCTGGCCGATGTTCTTGAATTTGTTCTTCTTGAATTTGAAATTGATATTTTAGTTTTGGGGAGTTGTGTCTATCGCTGAAAATGTTTATGGACTTTGAAGTGCGAAGAAGGCCGACAGTTGAAATGTGACAGATGAAGCAATCTGCACAATTTAGCTCACCTCATTGCAAAATTTGGTATTGTCAATGTTTTTCCGAAATGAGCAAATTACTAATTAATGTTATCTTAGATGTTCTTAATTATCTGCTATCATAGTTAATTATTTATCTTAGAATTAAATACTGAAAACCACGTGGAGAGATGAAAAATTGAAATTATAATATAAAGACACGACCTAGAGGACATGTATCTTCTAATATACGATGGTTGGTTTGCAACTGCCTCCATGTTTTATTCTACATTGAGGTCTGTGGAATGTAGAATGTAAATGGTCGGAAATATAAATCGGCTGAGGGAACAGCCTTCCAGGTCTCCATGACATTATTCATGAATTCTCACAGGCACCTACGAACACTATAATCGACACTTTTTCAGTCAGAAGCTGTGAGATGGTGCATCCCCTGACGCAAACAGCATCGGCTTTTCCAATTTAACTTACAACTAGCTATCGTAGCCCTGCTGTATCGGTGTCATATGTGCATGAGTTACCGACGCACAAGTTAGGTGTTATTTCGATAAGTGAAAACATGCAGTATTTCAGAATCCAATAAATAGAGTCATCTCGTTTGAAGATTCCCGCGTCCCACAAATTAGTTAAGTGTCCGACTAGAAAGTTGGACGAAGAGAGGTTGGATTAAAGCGACTACTATGTCTCAATACACTCTTAAAAACATTTTTAAAGTAAGATGTGCGTGGTTCCTTTATCTTAAACACGTCATCCGTTCTTGTAGAACATAATATGCGCTGTTTCAAAATCTGCTATGATGTCCCAACGGAAGGATATCCGGTATGTTGCGTGTTTCGGAAGTACGGTGACGATATTTCGTTACTCACTTTCAGTAATTAACCTCGGAACTGAATCATTTGTTTCGTGTCGCTGCTCTGAGGTCTCCAATCTGTTTGGTCTATCCACGTATTTGGTGCTGGAGCATCTGAGTGAAGAATGCTATACAGTGTCCCATCAACTGTGGACCACCCCTATAAGTTCTAAACGGTTCAGGATATCGAAATGCAGTTTTCGCTTAACAATGGGGAATAATGGGGCAAGTAACAAGCCGTAGAGAAATTGTCTATAATATTTTTAATTTTTGAGAAATTTAATCATCTTTGATTTCTAAGAGGAACTCTATATTTTTCTCACCAGCAGTGGATAGATCATGAAAATAGGAATAAAATGATATACCATATGTTAGTATATTCGTAGTAATTTGAGTATAAAACAACATTTTTCTATGAAAATGTACTCAAAATCCCGCATTTTCAGAAACGCTCAAACGGCATTTTCTGAAAAATGGCTCCAAATTTTTTCTTCAAACTTTTCCAATGGATAGTTCTAATTGCACTATTTAATATGACGTAAAGTTAATTTTGGTGTATTCTTTTGTTTTTTCAAAAATTACACAAATGTAATTTTTTTAAATATCTCTGGCGTCGTTAACATGCACATTTCCATCGATATGAATACATTATTGCATTTATGAGTGAAAAAGCTTCAAATGACTTTAAATGAAGTTTTTAGGAAACTCAATTGATTCCTATGAAAAAGAGCTTCAAATTTCGCATTTACAGTAATGCTTATCGCCATTTTCTTAAAAACGGCTTCAAATTTTCAATGAATATTTCTATTTAGGACGAAGTTTTACTCTTATTTAATATTCTTGAAGTTATATTTCAGATCTACTATTAGGAAATCTAAGCGCTGAGAAAATTTTAAAAAATGTACTTTGGACGATAGATGTCAGCTGGCAAAAGGATGGAGCAAGCCCATAAAGCCAGTCCACACCAAGGACATTAGAAAACTTTATTACGAGAAAGTTTGTGCCGTTCAAGGACCACTAGTTTTTTGTGTGTGTGCCTGTGTAATCATTCGTTTTTGCGGAAGTTTTGGGAACCTCTTTCCTCCTAAATGCGAATGGAACCCAATGGGTTGATGGTTCCTGAATGACTGTACAGAATGCGTCAACAATTTAAGTTTTATTTTTGTTATAGTACAAAATATATGAAGATAAAATAGTTATAGAAATTTAGGGTTGCCTGAATTTAACTTTTGTTCTCATGTTATAATTTAGTCTAATATTGTAAAAAGTTTGTAATTCTTTGTCAATTTAATATAATCCTTGGTTTTATGAAAACAACTATTATTTATGTAGTACATTAAACAGGCAATCGCCCTACAAAGAAAGAATTACAAGTATAAATTTGTAATTATAATGTTTAATTATAAGTTTATATAATGATGAATTTGAAATCTATGCCATTGAAGCTTACTTCTGGCTTAAATTAAAGCTATCGCGTGAAATAAATGTGCTCCCTCTATTTATAATTTGCTATTATTCTTTGAAATATGGTAATTTTCTCACATTGTGGAACTGAACCAAGTTTTCACCTGTTTCAAAGAAAACAATCCATCGTTATCCATTAATTATTATTATTATTATTATTATTATTATTATTATTATTAACTTTGTTATTATGTATTCATTTAAAAGGCCTTTCTTCATTATTTTAGCTCGTTAAAACGGCATGAAAATGACTTCACGCATTAAATTCTATTCTCGTGTGTCACAGTATCTGTGCGTGCAGCCATCCTCTCCGCTCGTTCTCGAGGCCATTGGGGCTTTGTCCGTGTTAATTCTGTTGCGTAACAACACAAGAGACACGGATGACCATTGGACCAGCTGTAGAGGCCTTTTAGGCGCATGCGTGCTGATAAAGGGGTTATGCGGAGTGCAGAAAAAGCTCGTCAGTTCGTCATCTGTTTCTAGCGATGTCGGAGACGGAGCAACAAGCAGGAATTGTAAGTACTTTGCATTATTGTGACTTTGAATTTAGAGAACCAACAATCAAAACAAGTGTTTTACTCGACAACATAAATATTTGACCTGGCCAGGCAGCGGTGCTGTCGTAAGAAACAGAGAATCGGTTAGACACTGCTTAATATGAAAATTCGACTTAATCATGGTTTACAAGTTCACTTTTTTTTTCAAGCCAGCTTTTTCGTTGTAAACACATTTAATCACAATAAAAACTTTCCTTATAAAGTGATATTTCAAGTTTATAAATCTTGTCATCAAAGCATTTTAAACTGTCTCAACATTTTCTTCTGTGAAAGCAGATGCAAATATGAAGTATGATGATTAGCAATAATCATTGGGTACTACAGGTCACAAAACACTGAATAGGACGAATGTACAATTAGCTGCATCGTGGCTGCAGAGTTGGCCAGATCAATTATTTTCTTTGTAATACGAATACTATACATGACAGATTATATGTATGGTTGTTTACATTTACCTGGTTCTGTTTTCATAAAACACATGAGATTATAAATAAATGTATATATAATATTAATGTATAAATAATATATAAATATATATTAAGAAATTCTTGGATTAATATTGAGCATTAAATCTGATAATGACGACTCATTCCATTCCTCATAGTGATAGCAACAATTTTTCTGTGATGTACAGCAGTGGTGTATGCTTTGGGTTACCGGGGCTACTTCACTGTACACATACACAATAGATTATATTAAGCGTCTTTTAAGTGTTAAAATTGCAACATATTAAGTATGTGATACTGTCAAATTTAACTATTGTCAATTTTGAAAAAAAGTTACAGCAAACTTCGGGAAGTTCATGTGCTGGCAATTCGTATATTGCACAGCGTTTATTAGAGAAGCCTTTTAATCGTCGTTCGTATAACGAGAAATTGTAAAAATTACATATATATATATATATATATATATATATATATATATATATATATATATATATATAAATAGATAGATAATGTAATAAAAATAGTGGGAACTAGCCAAACTACATATTCGAAGATTATGTATACTTTTTGTTATATTCGTATGGTCAGATTATTTCGAAGGTCAGCAGTAGCCCAGGGCATGAAAGCAGTATACGCCATTGATGTACAATGGGGGATTTTGTGAAAGTCGTTAAGGAAAGTCAAAGATGAAAAGGTTTCGTGATATTTCCTGACGAAATAACCCATACGTTTACGAAGTCTTTGGGTTTCGGATGAATTACAGAACACTGTGATGTAAGTTGAGACACACATTGCGGTTTGCGAGTTACGCTTCCTGCAGTGACAGGAACGGGCAACGTCGCAAAGGTGCGAAGGACACCGTTTGGTCAGCTGTTCCGGAGAGCAGCCTCGCCTGCGCGGCGGCGATTGGGATATTGTGTGTACTCAAGGCGGTGTTGAATTATGGAGCACTACGTACTACTGCAAACTACGACGCAGAAAACCCCGAGGTCGTTGTCTATGGATGTTTTTAAAATTTGTTGATGTAAATGGGAAATGAAAATAAAACATGCGTGTTCTTCTAGCTTAGTTCATTGGAGAAAATGTATCACCAAAATTGGAGGAAACATTGGAGAAAATGTATCACCAAAATTAATTGACGTGTATTGACATTATTATTATTATTATTATTATTATTATTATTATTATTATTATTATTATTATTATAATTTATTAGGAATTAAATTTTGTCTTTCTGTTACTCGTTGAAAACCTAGTTCCAAAATTCAACGGTTTTAAAATTATTTGAATTTGTTTTTCTCTAGTATATGAGGCTCAAACACATTGATATGGAATGTTCAGTTGAATATTTTTGTTATGGTGATCTATGTACACTGTCAACAATGAAACTATTGATAAAAAGATGCAGTAACTTGATGCAACTGCGGTGAAATGAAGTGAAGTTTTGCTGATAGTGTAGGGAAGAGGGTTGCCAATGATATTACGGACTCAAAAGAAAACAAAATTTTCGTTTTAAGTTTTTTGGAGGGGGGTTCGCGAATAGGTCATCTAAGGATCACGTAAACGTGCAACACACCTGGGCTCAGTTATACTTATTGAGGGTAGGTGCTCGTGACTTTAATGGGGGGTGGATCAACATGTTCATGGTGAATCCGTTTTTACACCCAGGTTTGTTAGCCTTGGGGGATGAGGTGAAATGATAACGATGATGAAGGATGAAATTGACAATCACAGACATACAGAAACACTCAAACCGAGGCGGGACTCAAACTCGCGATCCTTTGGTCCAAGACCGCCCGCCACGCCTTATCGATCTCGGCTACCCGGATCGGTAACTTTCGTTGATTTTAAATATTACAATTTCATTGTTATTTCAATAAATCTGTATCCTTAAAGATTATTTTCTTCTTATTTTTCTATTTTAAAAATTATTCTACAAATATAAAATTCAAAATTAGTGTGTCAGAGATTATGTCAGACTATCCAATGACAACCCAGGAAAAAGGTTACTTTGAGTTATTTCTTTATATGATTATGTTATTACCATACATTTAATAGATAATTCCAAAATTCTCTGAAAATATGAGATATTTAAGATACGAATTTGGATTTGAGAAAGATATCAGAGGCTCATAATGTCTGATTTCCTTATGAATGATCATTTGCTGGAAATAAACTAATTGAGAAACGCGATGTAAACAATCCCTTTCTTGTTTACAGTGTATCCAAGATATGATAAAACATACACGAATGTGCATCTAGGCACTTTTAGGATTTAACTTTACGAATCTAGTAAATATCAAAATATCATTATACCGCTGAGGAAAGTGCCACTCACCTACATTGCATTGTACTGACCATGGTATCTATGGTCCCGAAACGGTTTAACATAGGTCCACGTGGGCAGAGGCACCCAGAGAAAACCAGGGGCCTGAGGCAGTAGATCCACGGGGGCCCCTTATTAATTTTTTTTAAACAATCCTTCCCAATTCATCAACAGAATTCATTTCCCATGCAACAGAAACAACTTATAGCGTTAAATGTGGATTAGAGATGAATACATTTTTTAAAATTCTTTTGAATGAAAAAACAAACAAACTCGGGCCTCAGTTAAGTCGGGGGACACAAGTTGCTCCAGCTGCTGCCCCCCCTTCTGGTCACCCCTGGACGTATATAATGCCGTCACTATGCAATTCAAGGGGATTAACCTGGAAAGTACTTGTGTCTTTCTTTGCCTGGATAATGTATAAATTAAACATTGCCGTTTGACTAAAGCTCAACTAGGCTAAAAAGCTTTATAGCGTCACATACTGTATGTACCATTAAATCCGTGACATCAAGATGACACGGATTTCGGAAGAAATCGTTACGGAAGTTAGTAAATACTCAGTCGTTTTTGAGTGGTTAACGTTTCTATCGTCAATGTAAAATGTGATTTAAGTAACTTATTGTGTTACAAAAAATTGTAAACATCAAATTTGAAAAAATAAAATGAAATTCAAAATTTCACTCTAGCCTATCGTGTTCCAGTGAGTCGGAAAACGATTGTTTACCTCAAGTTAACTCATTACAAAATTTATGAAAAAATAAAATAGTTCTAAGATCACTTTTAATGAAGGATACGTTATTGCTAGTATTATCTGCTTTTCGTACTCTATGAAGATGGCTTTCCTGTGTGGTAGCAAGAATACAATTATTATTCATTCCTTCAACTAATTAAGGTGAGAAAGAGTAATGTGCTTTTTGCCCGTGGGACCCCAGGGATCGTGCATATCTCTTTTCATCTTGGACTCTTCTCACACCAGCTGCATATTGAGGGCTTCTGGGTTGCGCGATCATTAAAATAAATCTATAGGTATTTAGGTACTTCCCGTAATATACATACACATTCCATAGATGCACATTCTTTCTTTCATTTACAGTGATCGAAGACTTCTCAAAGCAATTAATTTAGTTTCTCATACATTTCTAAATTAAAAAAGAATACAGCTAATAAGGCAACCATTTCTATTTCGAAAGTTCAAGCAAAAACGATTATCAAGATTTAAAGCAAAATTGGAAACAAAACACGTGTATCGCAAGGACAAGCGCTATCAGTAAAGTGTCTGTCGATTGAAAAAGTATGAGATCTACTCTCATAAATTTTAAATGTGTCATTCCAAACCACACAAAAAGTGATCAACGTTGATTATATGCACATAGTATTTACGTTTTAGTAATCCTAAATACGACACAATGAATTCAGAGTAGTATAATATCTGCAATTCATTCTTGTTTTAGACATTCTATATCTATTCTTCCCCACTAACTCTTTTCATTGTTATCCTTTAATTAAATACAATAGATAAAGTTATTTGGAACTATGTTTTATTAATATTTACCATCATTTATTTGCTTGACACTCATTAATAATTTAATTTCTTCTGAAAAAATGTTTTCATCATTATCCTCTATTTGGCGCACATTATTTATTTATTTATTTAGCCAAGAAAAGGACGTGCAGTCCTTACTACATTTAAAATAAATAGTTCAAGAATGAGGCAGCAATCATAGGAATTATCAAGAATACTATCTAAAAATTTCTCGCACACTCTCTGGGAGAGGCGGAAGTTGCTTGCAACGGGATCTCCAGAGGATGAAGTGTTATGAAGGGTGAATAAACTGTTGACTGCCATTTAATGGAATACGGTACTGGCGTTTGGCCTTGTAGGAAGAGACTTTACTACAATAAACTCTAAACTTTCTTTATTACAAATGGTTATTGAGGTCTTCATAAGGATTGAGTGTCTTAATTGGCAAAGGAACAAGTGTTACGCTGACAAACCGCAATAAATATCTGTAGTCTCATTTGAGTCGGGTATATGTAATTGATTACATTCTTTCTTTTACAGTTTTATTTTTCGAATTCAATTGATTGAACAGTTTCTATGTTATTATGTGATAGTCAATTTTTAGAAACATATCTTCTTTATCCAATTAGTTATCCGTTATCCAATTAGTTGCTTGTTTCATGCCAAATGACTTTCAGGTTTAGATAAACTGGCATTGAACTTACTTGACTGCTTAGTCGAACGCAAGGTATTTCATAAAGGTATATAATAATAATAATAATAATAATAATAATAATAATAATAATAATAATAATAATAAATTATAATGCCGATCCGCATAGCCGATCCCGTTAAGGCAGTTGTGCTGTTCGGAAGTTCGAGTCCCGCCTGGGGCATGGACATGTTTGTATATGTCTGTGTGTTTGTGTCGCCCATTCATCCGTCATTATCATCATTTCATATTCCGTACTCCCAGGACTAGCAACCCTGGAGGATAAAATTGGATTCAGCGTAGTGCTGATCACTCCCCCCCCAAAAAAAGAGTCACGTACACTTTCCACAGGATAAATGTAACTGAGCCTCGGTAAGTGCAGGTGTTTGTCTGCGTGGTCCTAGACAGCCAATTTGCGACCCCCTCCCCACAAATAATTATTATTAATAATTTTTACAAGTAAATAATAATAAATAAATAATTATTATAATTATTTCTTATTATTTATTACTATTATTTATTATTATTTATTACTATTATTTATTATTATATATTACTATTATTTATTATTATTTATTACTATTATTTATTATTGTTTATTACTATTGATTAGTATTATTTATTATTATTTATTACTATTATTATTATTATTCCTAGCAGTAAAATTGTAACTTTGTAATTGTAGCAGGAATTCGCTGACTTTGAAACTGCACCAAGTAATCGTAAATCGCAAGGCTCTGGGATTCCCTATAATTTTCTAGTATTTTTTAAATGTATTATTGTTTCAATGTGATGGCTAGCGTGTGCGTGTGTGTGTGTCAGGTGGCGCGGCTGCGGCGGCGCGGGGAGCAGGCGCTGGCGCAGGCGCGGGAGCTGCTGCGCTCGGCCGAGTGGCGCGTGGACGCCGAGGAGGCGCGCACGGGCGACCGCGTGCAGTCGGCGCAGGTGGCCGGCGTCGGCCGCGTCTTCCTGCTCACGGTCAGGCGCCACGCCCACCCACCCAGCGACTTGCTGTAGTTCCTCTCTGTGCAGTTCAGGACTGCGAGAAAGTTAATCAAACGGCCATTTTGATTAGGTGGTCATTTCTTCTATAGTTGGGTTTTCGTAATGTGGCGCGTGAGGAGTTTGTCTTCACGATGGAATATGGCACGGTTTTTTGCGTCTTTCTCGGTCGTGCCGCTAGATGTCGGTTGATCTGCAGCACTGCTTGATAGGTTACGATTACTGCTACGGTCGCGATCATGCGACATATGGCGACACGACCGAGAAAGTCGAGAAAAGCCGTGCCATATTCCATCGTGAAGACAAGTTCCTCATGCGCCACGTAATAAAAACCTAACTACAACGGTGCCGGCAAAGGTGTCATAGGGCATCAACTGATGTCACTGCAGTGTTCTCTGATCTGCAGGCCCTAGGATTCGAGTCCTGACGATGACAGGATTTTTGATACTAGCTACATAGTTATGTCAAATTCAGTTGCTGCGTGGAGGAGAATTCCAGCGACCGAATTTCTGACATGTGATTGTAAATTTAACGGACAATATTTCCTGTAGCAGCTCCCGCAACTGTTGCCTTTGGAGAAGGCGGCCTTCGCGGCGTCCAGACTGTTTACGATTAATTTATAATCGTATGTCAGAAAGTCTAATTTATACTCAAATTACATGCATATCATCAATGAATTCCTCTTTTTATGATTTGTCTCCTACTGATGAGAAAAATATATAGCTTCATTTAAAAAATCAAAGATGATTAAATTTCTAGAAAAATAAAAATATTATAAACAATATCTCTACAGCATATTACTTCCACCATGCATTGTTGAGCAAAAATTGCATTTCAATATCACGAACCGTTTAGTAGCTACGGAGGTGGCCATGGCTACCGTGGTTGGTGAGACACGTGTATAGTAAATTACTTGATCTAACGCGTTCTGTAGCCTTCATGTTTTGTGAACCTTTGAAACTGAAAAACTCGATTGACGACAAAACGTCTGTCCGTCTGCCAGTGAACCACGCTAGCAGCTAAACCCTAAGCAAACTTTTTACCAAAATTGTTATTCCCCAATCGAGTCGCCCCCTCCCGTCACCAAGTTGCATAGGCATAGGCACACTCTCCCTAATTGGTGTTTAGAATTTAGTATATCTTGTTTGGAACGCTGTGAGCTTACGATCCCGCCATTGCTCACATAATCAATTGGTGACTACAAACGACTCACTTTCAACTAGTTTTTTTATAACTCTCTTCTTTCAATTGGTGTCGTAAATTGTTCGTGTTCTCCCCTGTTCGCTGTTTGCCCTGAATTTATAATAAACTCATGTATAATATCATACGCAGCAATTAATGTTTAATTGGATACTAAGTCAATTTCTGTACAAATTCAGAAAAGGCAAGATTTGATCCGACAAGACATGGAGCAAGTAATATTCTCTCTTCGGAAATCATAACTTTCCGGAATGTAGTACTTTTTTTATAATTATTAACACAATATTTTGTCTGGAAGTGATAGTATTGTTAATGTGTGCAAACATAACATTAAAAATGTTGAGTGAAAGTGGAGTAAGTTTGCTTGTTTACGTACTCACATCTGCAGACATGGATTCATCTAATTTTCCTTCTTTTGCAGGCAATGTACGACTGCTCTGCAGACGAACTGTGGAAGATTCTTTGTGAAGACATCGACAAACTTCCCAAGTGGTCTAGCTTATTTTCTAAAGCATTTCAACTGCAGGTCAGTGCTTTCTGCTGGCCAATATATTATCAAGCACGAGAAGAATGTTTGTAATAATTTTGCTGATTGTTCCAGGGTTTTTATTTTGTTTTGGAAGGTATGACCTGGATCAATTAAAGATACTCAAATTTATATTCATTTACGACTTAACTAACATAAGACATCTTCATGAATGAATAATCGCCAAACCAGGCTGTTAGGCCGAGTTTCTTAACGATTGAAGTTGTTAATAAGATGTTATGATATGAATATTGTACGTTTTATTCACTTTGTAAGAATTTCAACGAACTATAATCTTTCTTTAAATTTGACTATTCGTTTTGCGCATTATCAAATATTGATGTTGATAGTTAATAAGAGACCACGGATTGGACCGCGAAAGTTGGCTGATGATGTCACTGTAGTGCCTCTGACCGGAAGGTCCTAGGTTCGAGTGCCAACGGTGATAGGATTTTCGACACTAGCTAGATAGATAGGTCGTTTTCAGTCATTTTCTGGACGAGAATTATAAATCCTCAAGTCTCAAAGAAGCCTCTGAGCAAAATTCAAATCGCCTGTTTTGTCGCTCAAGTGATACCTCCTTTCTCTTCTAGACGGTTGTTGAATTGAGCGTAGCGGAATTTGCGAGGTCAGACAGAAATGCAGGCCTGATGGTCTGAGCCTCGGCACGGAAAATAAGGCATAATGGAATTGAACAGATTCTTATTGTCTGTCATTTTCATCTGACTGTCTTGTTAATTGAATGTAATTATATAAATAGGGCCCTATGCATATTTATAGACAGCAAATTATTGTAGATAATAAATTGAAAAAATGAGGTAAAATATTTTCTTTAACATTATTCAGTATAATTTAATGATGGGAACAACACAGGTTCCAGAAACTGTAATATTGAAGCAAAAGTTTTATCTAATTTTGCCAGTTTGTTACCCACAATAATTTGACTGTTTCAAAGTCATGTAACTTCAGCATCTCAAGAATCACGTAACTTTATCACTTACTGTAATTTTTGAATTGTTGAAGTTATTGCAATGCAGTTTTCACAAAAGTGCATGAAGGATTGGGACTAATTGATGCATGTATTCGTTTCGATTTTTTCACTAGTATTTTAAAAGATATTGAAGTAACTTGTTTTTTTTTCAAATGGAACTATACATATGTTTTAGTCTATCATGACGAGCGTAAAAAGAGGACTCCAACGATATACATATTTACATAACATCGCAGGCTTTCACGGCCGGAGTCAATATGAGTGAAAGTTTCCGGGCTGGTAGGCCGTGGTCCAGTTGGCATTGAAGAGCCAAACGTTTCGTCCACGTCTGCGGTGGACATCTTCAGTGGCGGCAGCGTCGTCGGGGTAGTCTCCGGGTCGGCGGCTGGCTGGCGACTGACTTCAGTAATTTATCACACATATTAAATTCCATGCTTAATGGAATCATTAAATGCTAATCCCAGGTTTTCTTAATTCGTGGCGTCCTTACTCAACGCATCTCTTCGCTCCTAGTCGAGCGTTGAGCGCTTCTTACGGAGTAATCCTTCATTAATATCTTATCAACTTTATAATGTCAAGTTTTGTCTCATCTAGTCAGTTGTCGAAGAGGACCGCCAGGTAGCATCTCCGCGTACGCATCTCCTTCTCCCCACGCCCCTGCGTCACTACCCAGCGGCCAGAATTGGGAAAGAGTAAGGATAGGGGTAGGGTTTAGGACACTTCACAAAGGTTGAACTAGCCCTTGTGAAGCAGCCAAACTCGTTTTGTTACAACAAACTTCACATGAGATTCGACGGGAATCAAACCCGAACCTCACAGGTGAAAGGCTAGCGACTTCGCAATGAGCCACGAGTTCAACGGGAGGAACCATGGGTTCTTGGCTTATCACTGTATGTATGTGTGTATATATATATATATATATATATATATATATATATATATATATATATATATATACACACTAATTGACTGGATGTCGGCAGACGCTGGACGAGCAGACGGACGTGATGTACCACGAGACGGCGGGGCGCGGCGCGGGGCTCATCTCACCGCGCGACTGGATCAGCCTGCGCCACTGGGAGCGGCGCGACGACTCCTTCCAGTCGGCCGCCGTCTCCGTCGACTTCCCGCTCGGCCACGACATCCTCAAGCGGAAGAACGTCCGGTGAGACACACTACAACCTTTTTGCGGACACTTTACGCAACAAATGAGTGAGTGGGTGAGTGAGTATTGATTTCGGGCGTGTCAGCTACTTAAGATAGTCGTTCTGTGAGTAGAGTGCGTGTTATTTCCCGGAAAATGGCGGTCTTCCTTCCCGGTGGAACGTAAAATCCAGCGGTGGTCTGCACGTTGGTTTGCGGCGGTTTTCCCTCTCCAGGAATCTCTCTCCGCGATTCACCGTTCCAGTCGGGGCAAACTACCGCGTTAAGTGGCTCAGAGGATCAATTGATGTCACAGAGTCTGTCTGGGAGGCACAGAACTCCCTAGGGTTCGAGTCCCGACGGTGACAAGATTTTCAACACTAGGTACATAGCTATATTCGAAGCAAGTCCCATACAACCACTCTCTGGAGGAGAACTCTAGCGGCCAGCTGCTCTCATCAATAATGTTTCGTAGTTACTCCGATCAACACCAGGCGAATGCCGGAGCAGGACCCTAACAAATGAGACACAGTCTGCACGCCCTATTCTCCACTTCCTTTCCCTATCCTCACCTCTTATACATTTACATTACACTTACATTTACATGCACTACGCGACCGCATATGTTCCGAATGTTCCGGGTGAGGATGTGGTGCCCCGTTCGGAGATACCTGCTTGAGAAAAACCCCGCAAGCGGATGTGGTCGGCGCTGGATCTCGCCATCCAGCGGGGGAAAATCACCGCCACCTCCCGCAATAAAACATGAACTGCACTTACGGAACTATAGAACTTATCACTTGACGCACCCGGAAATACGTCTTACGTACCACATTCCCTTCGCATTCCCCAGCTTGTGCCACCGTCTTAGCACCATTCCATCGCAGCATCCGCTTCGCACCACTCGCTTCTCCCCCCCTGCTTCCCACCGCCCCCTTCTCACCATGCGTTTCGTACACGCACTTCCCTCACCCGTTTCGCACCACCCGGACTGCGCTACCCGCTTCCCATCAGCCGCTTTGCATCACCCATTTCGCATCACCCGCTTCACATAACCGCTTCGCATCACCCGCTTCGCATCATCCTCATCGCATCATCCTCATCGCATCATCCGCATCGCATCATCCGCATCGCAACATCCGCATCGCAATATCCGCATCGCAACATCCGCATCGCAACATCCGCACCGCATCTCTGGGTTTGACACCAGAGTAATTAGCTTTATCGTTCCGTTCCATCCTGTCAATGATGCAGTCAACGTTCTTAGCAGGAAGTACGGTACACACAGCTCGCACGCAGTAGACTTGGTTTAAGTTTACTGGGTTTCTACTGATTTCAGAACAGAGTTTGACTTCTTGAGACTTGACATGCATAATAAGTTGGTATTAATTTTCAATGCCATATAATTTTCAAAATCATTTCTTCTTCGAAGCTATTTCTAATGTTTGATGATCCTGTTTTTATAAATCCACTTCCAATTTTAATTGCTTGTGGTTTTTGGTCAGGCAGTTCAAATTAGTTTTGGTATCGTAAAACAAATACTTTAAAAGTTGTTGGTCTTCGATTAAATGATATGATGAATTCGTGATCAAAAATATTTTCCCTTGTCACGAAGTATGAATTCCTTCAATGGGAATAACTTTCACTCGCAGATTGACAGAGATAGTTTAATTTTATGCACTGACGCAACAAAACGTGTCATCACACAACCCGTTCAGCTGATATTTTGCTTGAGAGCTTTTGTGATGGATGTGTCAATCAATCCTCGTCTCTTGTCGTGCACTGTCCTCGTTGCAATGCATTGCCCCCGCGCCACCCTCCCGCGGGCCCCTGCCGCTGCCACGCCCACCCGCCGCGCGAGTTGCATCAGCGCCGTCGATGAGAGCATCACGAGGCGCAGGCGTGCCTCCTCCGCGGGGCGTTCAATCGCTCGGTGCGCAGCGCAGCTGGAGCTGTAGGATTGGCTCAGTGCGGAGGCGGATCCAGACCATCAATTTGGGGGGGGGGGCGTCATAGATTTTTGTTAAATAATAATCATTTGGTATATTATTTTTGTAGGTATATATGAAACTACACAATATAATTTTTTTAATAATTACACTATTCTAACACAAATATTAAAATCAATTTTGTTAAATAAAGGAAGGTAACAAACTAAAACTCTAGGCCTTTTTTTGGGTTCAATAGCCACTGGTTTAGTGGCGGTTGCTCAGGGGAGGGAAGGGAACAATTTTCTTCTAATTTCATTTTCAATTTTTTTTCTAATTCATCTGAATGTAATTACAAAATACAATTTTTGCTTTGATGTAAGTGGCAAAATGTATATTTTTTATTCCATAGTTATCGCAAATTGTCTTTGATCGAGTTGGTAAACTACGCGCACTTTTTAGGCGACGCGAAAATTGGAAATCGTTTTGAGGCGACGCGAAAACTCGAACTGGAATTCTCAGCGTTTTCCCTCTAGTGTCAGGTGGTCCAAAAAGCAGAGAACTTCGGTGGCAAGAATTAGAATCGTTTTTAATGCAGCTCTATTACTTATGGGGAGGAGATCCTCCTCTAGAATGCCATCTAGTCAGCCTATTGGAACTAAATGAACACTCGGCGCTTGCTTGGCGTCCACATGCGCATGAATTATGGACCTGGGCGTAGGCAGAGGCATGCTCCTTTTTTGTTTACATCTGCACCTAATCTAAATTGTTGTATTTCATTTAATGTAACACGTAGTGAGTACGTATTGCCATTACTTCTTTCCTTTTATGAATCCTGCACGAGCCGCCATTGGATTAATTGATTGATTAGTGTTCCCGGGTGCGTCAACTGCGATGATCATTGGCCCCGTTAGAGTAGTGCATGTTATATCCTGGGATGTGGCGATGTTCCCCCTAGCTTGAACGTGAGATTCAGTGCCGACCTACACTCCGGATGAACTTTCATCCCCCGACTGAATTCCCGACATGTGTGGTAGTGTAGTGGTTTCACGTGTGTTTGTGTGTAAGGTGAGAGGAGAGGTCAAGGATGAGAGAAATATAGCGCGCGATCCGTGGTCAGTTTGTTAGAATACTGTTCCGTCCTTCGCCTGGATCTGATCGGAGATACGACGGAAAACTTTTGATGAGAGCAGCTAGCCGCCGGAATTTTCCTCCCAATATAGGGTGAATTCGGTCCAGCTATTTAGCTAGTTTCAAAGAATCGCCCACCGTCGAGTCTCAAATCCTAGGGCCAAGAGAGGTGGCTCAGTGCATCAACTGATGTCACTGCAGTGCCTCTGACCGGGAGGTCCTAGGTTCGAGTCCCGACAATGGCAGGATTTTCGACACTAGCCTGTCAACTAGGTCGAATTCAGTCGCTGTCTGTTGGAGAATTCTTGCGTCCGGCTACTCTGATCGGTAGTTTTCCGTGGTTTCTCCGATGAACACGAAGTGAATGCTGGAGCAGTACCCTAACAAACGGGCCACGGACAGCGCTCGATCTTTCCTTCCTCTTCCTTGTCCTATCCTACCTCTATACACTAACACACACACACTAACATACACTATACTACCTCAAATGCCGGGGGACCGGTCGGGAGCTTAGGTGGTGGTAGATACCTGGAGGAAAACCCGCTACTTGACGGTAGGCCTCCCATCCAGCGGGGGGAGCACGGCCCCTCCCGGGGGGGAAACATGCACTATATTTACGAGACTATTGATCTCAGTAGTTGACGCGCCCGAAATCACTAACAACCAACCAACCATCAAATCCTAGGACTTTCCGGTCACAGCAGAAACAACAGTAATGCTTGCTAATCACTTCATTTCACCCAGTTTGAATTATAGGAGAAGACAAGGAAATGGATGAATGGCTATGCACACATGTGCCGCTCGCCTTCCACCGCTGATACTAGTGTCTCTGGTCATTCCATGTGGAATTTGTGGGGACAAAGCGAGTTCACGTCAGTTTCTTCAAAGACGTTCTAGTCTCCTCCCCACTCTGCATTCTACTCTATCAATATTCATCACCACTATTCCGCTTGTCACTCCTTCATTACTTGCGCTTTTCTCTGGGGAAAGTAAAGCACTCTCTAGTAGCGGATATGAAGTACGAGCAACTCGGCTGCGGAGCGACCGCCTCAGGCGGTCAATCGCACAACCAGCAATGCAGTGAACATAATAAACATATTTTATCATCACGTTATCTCCCACTACGGGATTTACATTTCAAGAAAGATTTTATAAATTATACGGGTGCACAAAACTCTGACACTTGACTGACACTTATAAACTATTTTTGCATTACACTGCGCCAAAAAGAAAATACATTTTCCGCGTTATGCGCGTTCGGACATTCCGTGCTTTCTAAATTATTAAATTAAAAATGAAAATACTCGGAGCTAACTTCGAACGGTCCCCAGCTCCCGGCTGAGTTTAGCTCCGGGTTAGTTTTGCCATTGTCTCAGCAGCGGCTCTGACCGAGAGGTCCTAGGGTTCGAGTCCCAACGATTTTCACAATTACCATAGAGTTGGTCGAATTCAGTCGCTGTCTGGAGAAGAATTCTAGCGACCGGCTGCTTTGATCGGTAGTTTTCCATGTTCACCGATCAATACCAGTCGAATGCCGTGGAAGTACTCTAACAAACGGGCCACGGACCGCGCGCGATTTTTCCTTCCTATTCCTTGTCCTATCCTCACCTCTTATTTACACACACTTACACTTAATGTGTCGTGTGTGTAAATCAACTGATGTCACTGCAGTGCCTCTCGCCGGGAGGTCGTAAGTTCGAGTCCCGACAGTGGCAAGATTTTCGACACAAGCTTGTCAGTTCGGTCAAGTTCAGTAGCTCTCTGGAGGAGAATTCTAGAGGCCCGCTGCTCTGATTGGAAGTTTTCCGTGGTTTGTCTGATCAACACCAGGCGAGTGCCGGAGCAGTACTCAAACAAACGGGCCACGGACCGCGTGCGATTTTTCCTTCCTGTTGCTTGTCCTATCCTCCCCCTTTCACACACTCACACTAACATGCACTACACCACCACACATGCCGAGAAACCGGTCGGGAGCATAGAACTTGTCCCAGCTGGGGCGGTGCCCCGCTATTGGGAGATATCTAGTAGGGGAAACCCCGCTAGTCAACGGTAGCTCGGCGCCAGATCTCACCACACAGCGGGGGAAGATTACCGTCACCTCCCGATGAAAAACATGTACTACATTTACGGATCTAATGACCTCAGTAGTTGACGTCCCGTAATCACTAACAACCAGCCAACCTATCGACTCCTGGAACATCTGGATATTTTGTAGAAGGCATTCTTTTCGGTACGAGTTGGAACTGTATAAGTGCCCAATAAACATTTCTGTACGATCATTTAATAATACACCAATTCCTGCTGTATATTTAATCGACGAATGACATGAATTACGCACCCCGTGGATTCCAGTTCGGAATCCTGGCCGTGGATTCCAGTTCGGAATCCACGGCCTGTCGACCGATCTCATTCCTAGAATTTTCGGAATCCACGGGCATAATTGCATTCTCTTTGCAATTCGCGCTTCTTTTGAACTGCGATAAGACAAGTGAATGGAGTCGCAGTTTCATGTACATAACCTAGACATTGTTGTACTCGTATTTCTTGTTACATTTCACACTGATATTTCAACAGAAAATGCAAATCTTGACACTGGTCATAATGATGACACTGTTTGATGTAGGTAATCCGTGTACTTGAGTTTCAAATAAACAAAATCTGTTATAATAATTATGGCCATTGTTCACTCGTAGAAATTTCGACACTCGCTCCATGCTTACGTAGAAATTACGACACTCGTTGAAGAATATACTATTACTGTTTATTTCTGAAGTAATTTTTGGACATAACAATAATAAATACGCGGCGACGGCAGGTTTCTTCCGTTAGCAAAAAATAACTGAAAAATAACTGAAAATACTGTTACGCATACACTGTTCCACTCATGTTCTCGCAACAGCGTATGCACACCCGCAGGCCGCGATTGTTTGAATGCCGATGACATCAGCTATAGCTGTATTTCCACTCACCAAACGTCGCTTTCTTGACTTTTTTCTTGGGGTAATTTAAATTAGAATTAAGAACACTTTAAGTTCAAACACAAGTAAATATATTATTCGTGAATTCTTTTAACCAGAATCAATCAACAAATGTTACCTTCTCTGCTTCCGCAGATATCGTGTTTCTAACTACAGAATCCATTAATTCTTTGAAGTACATTCTCCAGCGTTTCTCCAAACTTTCAATATCTCGCTACTAATTGGATATTAAAAGCAGAATGTCACGCCAATATTTAGTCTACATTCCTGCGTCCACTTATTAGTGAACTCTCTCTAGTCTCTCTAACAAACTTGTCCACGGTAACTGAAGCTACATCCCACAATTGCCTCCTTTCACGAGTTCACACAACTCGAACAAATGTACATTTTCATTTCGTAACAATTGATATCAACCGAAATGACACCGAACCGTGTTTTTGTTTGTGGCAGGGGGGAGACGGTGATCAGCCTGTACTCAGTGCAGCCGGACGAGGCGACTGCGCGCACTCGCCTGCACTTCCTGTCCTGCTGTCGCCTTGGCGGGTGGCTGCCCCAGTCCGCCATCGAACGCTTCTTCGTGCCGTCCTACCTCGACTTCGCCGCGCACCTGCGCAAGCACGTACGCAAGTGACAGGGTCGATCATAACGGTGTGATATCGCCAACGGAACATCGATGGTTGGAAACATCGATGTTCAAAATTAAAACATCGTTGTTAATGATACATCCACTAAAATCATCGATGTTTTTAAACTGCGATACTAAAATTATTTGAGGGGCGGAGGATTCTTTTCAGTCTATCCTCCCAAACAATCATCCTGGAGATTATTGTTCTACTTCAAAACTATCCTACACTTCTCAAAAGTTAAACACTAAAAAGAAAAGGAGAAGTTACTAGTTAAATTCCAAACGCTGTAATTAGTTACAATTTGTCCAAGCAGGGCCAACCCCCTTCCCCAGTTTACTCGTAACCCAGACTCTTCTAGAATGCAGAATCTCATTCTCATTTTCAGATTCATTCTCTTTGGTCACTTCGATCTACAAGAATGTTAGGTTAAGTGGCATGTGAACATGTTGAGGGTGCTTTTTCTTTCAAAAATAAAAACATCGGCCACGGAAAAGCATCGACTTAAAGACATCGATATCAAAAACATTGGATTCAATTAATCGATGTAAAAAGCTTTGATGTTTTTACAAACATTTCGAAGTTTTGAGAACAGTCGTCTTCGACGTCGTATCCCCACTCCTTTGAAAGGGTCCAAACATACTCATAATAGTTTTGCCAGTTCCGTTTTACCGTTCGGGGAAAACACTGGTTGGTGTTGCCACAACCCAGAGGGCAAGACTGTCAGACACGAAATCTGTCTGCTTCTGATTTTCTTCGGGTGTCGTGTTCGTGTGTGTGTATGTCTCCCGGAAAGCGCGAGTGTGTGCACGTGTTCGTTCCGGATACAGTTCGCGACAGGGCAGGAAGTAAAGCGCCATTAAGCTACCAAAAGCGCACCGACTCCCGAATACATGCGAATAAAGGATGAACCGGAAGTGAGGCACAATCAGACGATCAATGATTTGCGGAATGAAGTCCTACTAAAGCCGGACCGGCGGCAACACTGGATGAGTGTGAGCGCCTACGGAATACGGTTAAACACGCAAACATGAACAAGTAAAACTGTCACGAACGAAAAACTGTTTTGTGATGCTGCTGAAAACTGCTGACTTCAGGATATGCAGGAGCGTTTTAACAGCATTGGGGGCTCTTGGGTCTAGGTTCATTTGGGGGCCCTCTATTCTTACTCCCCCCCAAAAATATTTCAATACAGAGATGTAATAAAAATACTATCAATTCACATTGCATTTTGTATTTTTTTTAACATTTTATAAATAGTTCTTAGTGTTTCAATTAAACCTTATTCAAACAAAAAAATAAACATATGTATTAGTAAGAATAACATTTATAATTACATTGAAGAAGACTAAAAATTAAATAGTTTTAATTTTTTATTGAAATGTATAATATAAAATTGAGACGAACCAGCCTGACACATTCCGTATTATATATATCCAATGATGCGCGACATATCAATCCGATATGTCAACTTTTTGCGTATAGTTTAATAATTTATCACTTTTTAACGTTTTTATTTTATTTTTTGAAAAATTTAGTATTTAATATTCTTTTAAGAACTATCGAGGGCCCTGGGCCCGGTCCCTTTGGTCTCGTGCGTTAACACGGCACATGATATGGGTGTGGATTCCCATATGCTGTAGGTGCGTGCCGGATCTCTTTACGGATACAGTGCGCTGAAAGTAGTGACCAGGCAAAGGCGTACCCTTGCTGGGACAAAAGCGAGCAAAGGTCACGGTGGGTAGCAGTCACATTCACGGTGGGTGCAGTCACAGGGACGCTGACCGACCGGATCGACTCCTGCGGAATACGGTTAAACGCGGTTAAACGCGCTAACACGGGCGGGAAAACTGTCATTTATCCCGAGAGTGTAGGGTACCTTCTCACGAAGCCACTCGGTGGCTCCACCGAGAAGCAGCAAAGCCCTTCTCACACAGACCGCTGGCCGCCACCGGCCGTGATGCAGGCAGCCCCTGCGTATGTAAATAGGGGACCAGAATGAAAATAGGAGTTTAACCCATATGTAAATTGGGGACCGACCAAGAGAAGGGCTTACGCAAATTGGGGACCGACTACCTCATTTATTTCCAAATAAAAGTGGAATATGACACCGCATTTTCGAAGAACATTTTCATAGCCATTTTTAAACACAACTTTCTTTCCAATTTTCCAGACTTAGGACTGGCATATTTCTTTTGAAATATGGTTTGGTTAAAGTAGGATTTCATTCAATTGATTGAATGTATTCAGCTTATCTGGCCATTTTTATATTCTCTCCTTTTCTCTGCTATTATTCTATAACGCTGATCATGAAATTTGGACATTCTTCTAGTGTTTCTTTGCTTTTCATTGTGATACAGGGGCGACTCTTGAAGATTTTCAATACGGCATAACGAAAAGCTAAACAGCAGTGCGGCGGCGACAGCCCCTTTAACGCGCTTCCTGCTCAATCAGACTCTTTCCTTACCTGGGTTGGTTTTGCCCCCAATTTACACGTAGAATTAGTAAGTAAGTTTCGCGAGAAATACGAAGGGATTTCTTGGTCCCCAATTTACAGCCGGTCGGTGGCGACGGACAAAAGAAGCGGCAAAGACCGGTTCAGTGGCGCATCTGTGGCGCGTCTCGTGTGAACGCTGCCATTTAGATCTGTGTTCTGCTAGCGGTGGCGCAAACGCGCTTCTGCGTTGCTGGTGGCGGGAGTCCGCCACCGAACGCCACAGCTGTGGGTCTCCATCTCTCGTGTGAATATAGCTCCATTTAAACCAATGTGCCAGCAGACGCGCCACTCGGTGGCGCCGTGTGAAGGGCCTCTTATCGATTACAGCGTACATCTCGCCCCACATTCCGTCTGAAATGTTTATGTACATACGTAATCTTTACATAGCGTGTGCTTCAGAATCGAAGCCAGACTTCTCCAATTATGAGTTACATTATGAATTTACAGAGCGAACCAGAATTTTGTCGTCAAACTTCGATGGTGTATGTTGACTGAAAGCGAGAGAAATGTAGATGTAACGCAATAACAGGATGCTTCTACAACCAATTACTAGAACCCTGAAAATATGGTTCGAAACGTTTCTTCCATTCCGTGTCATTCTGCCCACTGTTACCACATGGGTGGTGCTGCGGATGGCGACAGGTCTCGTGATGACGCACAGCGGTAAATTTGAAGCACAAAGAAGTAAAGGTGCTTATTTTTGTATACAGCAATTTGGGGCTGGTTCATAAGATCATTTGCGCCACTTCTCTTTTGAATGAATGTGGTGAGTTTGTGTGCTGAGTTCACCTGTAAAACTAAATTTCACTTAATTATCTCGATTTAAAATAATTTCCATGAATTCAGTAAAGGTTTCTTCTTCCTGTCATATTCTCGCTTTTTCTTAACATGTTTTCACAGGGGCATCGGAAAACATTGGTTTGTAATCTTGTAGTAAGCTGAAGTAGATGGATATTCAATTAGGAGATAAATGTCATAGTTCTTAGTCATTCAATGTAGAGATAATGGTATTAGATGCTATCCTTACAAGGGCATATCGGCACTAAGACCATTTTTAAGACTCAAAATTATCATTCCAATAACTAGGCAACTTTGTAAAATCCTTAACGCCACTTCACGTCAAAAGGACCGGGCGCCCTAGAGTTTTTATATTTGGTTCAATCACTTAATTCTAAATTACATTTATATTTTGTTGTTGATTTTGCCTATAGGTATTTCAAACTGATTCCTCCGTAATGATTACGTGTTCATTAGTTATTGATCATGTTACTAAAAAACAATTTATTTCTCACGAGGTTAACGTGTCAATATCCAGCACATCTGGGTGACGTGCTAATTGAGCATCAATCACTTCTAGATAATCTGCAAGAGCGAACGTTCAGGGCACTGACGTAGGTACATACGAAGTACCATAAGTTGTGTCAAGTTAAAATCGCTAAATTAAGTGAATGAGTGTAAAGATGCGGAAATGACGCATCATGTTAAAATGTACAATAATGCAATTGCAGCATTACTATTTTCATGCGCTTGCATTTGTTTTGGTAAGATTTTATTGCGTGGTAATTTTTGCCTTAGAAAATACAAAATATTTCTGTCTTGTAAAGATTTCTTTACGTATTTATATGGAAATATTTAACTTTTAAAGTATATACGTAAAGCTTTTAATATTACAGTTGTTTTTTACTTCATGAAAATAGCTTGTGTTAACAATTTGGGGATTTAAGAGTAAATTTTGACCAAAAAATGTAATTTGTTTCACATTATGAATATATTGTTAATAAATCCAATCGAATGCTTGGTTTCATTAGTTGCATATCATGATTTCACTGATATAAAAATAAGTAAGACCTTGTATATCGCATTGGTGAGACCCAAATTGCTTTATGTGACACAAGTTTGGTCTCCTTTTTATCAATCCCATATCTCCGGTCTTGAGGCGGTCCAGCACAGGTTCCTCAATTTTGCCGCCTGGAAGCTAAATCTGCCTCTACCAAGAGTAATTCATGAATATAGTCAAATTGCATCGATTTTAAGTTTGAGCTCTCTGAGATCTTATAGAGAGTATTTTGAGTTGGTGTTTCTTTTATTACATTTAATTAATGGAAATATTGATGCATATGATTTGTAATCTACGATTCCTTGGTCTACATCGGAACGAAGTACGCGATATAATGAAAATGCTCTTTTTACATTTCCATTCGCTAGAACAAATCTATATTACTTTGCACCACTTTGAAGGATGTATAGAATGATAATGTTCAATTCAATATAAATTTTTGCATCTACGAATACATTTTTGAAGAGTATAAAAGAACATTATTTAAAAGACTCATCTGAAAGGAAATTTACTGTGGATGTTTTTGTTTATTTTATTTTATAAATTCTCACTTTTGTGAAATAATTCTAATTGGGCGATAGCCTGTACTATATATGAAAATAAATAAATAAATAAACAATTTACTTTCTATTTCATTTTCTCAAGTGTTATTTTCATTACAGACCCGCTGCTACTTTGAGAGAAACATAATCAACAACAATTTATTCTCCTTGATCTCAACGTTCTTAAATGGTACTACTTTTTAGTTTGGAATAAAAATATTTCCAATTGTGTTTTCTCTCAACTAACCAAAAAAATCATGTTATATGGTTTTTGGTGATCTTTGAAAGTTTTTCGTTGAAATCGTTGAAATCGTTGAAAGTTCCAGCCCTCGTCTACTCTTCTAACCATTCAACGTAATTTCGATTTAACGTAAAATATTTATTTTGAGTGGAAGACTGGTTTGGATGGCGCAGGTGTTTGTAGCTTTTGCACCCAAGGATGCTTCGCATCCGAACGGTAGGTTCGAGTCCCGCTAAATGTTGTTGGGTGTTGTGACATGGAGTGCATTAATAACACATCATATATCACCCTGGTACCTAAAATCCTATCCTTAATTCCTTTCTCTTCTGCCCACCACTCAGTGTGAGCAATGGATAAGACAAAAGGCGCGACGTAAAGATGAACAGACTCCAACGCCATCTAGGTGTAGTATTGTCTCCCTTCCTCTATTATAGGACCAAGCGCAATGTGCTCACGTCCACAGGCCCGTGTTAACGCACGAGCCCGAAGGGTCGGGTCCAGGACCTCGAAGAGGTCTTAAAAGAATTATTTAATACTACATTTAAAAAAAAATAATAAAAAACCGTGTACAATAGCAATGTATGATTAAACTATACGCAAAAAAATTGTCATATCGGAGTGTTCTGTCTCACATAATTGGATAATATTTATATACATGGAATGTTGCTAGTTGACGCGAGAATGTTACTCAGTCATGAGTTTTTTTTTTAACAAAACTTTCTTTAAACTGGGGTGGGGGAAATGTGAATTTAAAAAGAAGGTCGCCCCAATTTAACGAAGACACAACGGCCTCAAAAGCTGGTAAAATGGCCCTGCACGTCCAAAAATGAGAACAATGTTCAATCCACATCGGTACCTGGGATAGGAAGACTGATACGAACCACGGTGGCTGCACTTGGAGTAATTAGTCTTAGACGGGGATGGGGGTCATTTGTACCAGCCGAAAGTATTTAAACGTGGAAAGGAGCCTGGGTTGACTTCATAGCCGCCCTGAATGGAAATCACCAGATAAATATAGCTTATGTCGGGATTGGAACCTGTGACCTTCAGGTAGCCAGCGCCCTACCACGTATCCACTGCGGCTGCTAGCCAACATCATTATTTCCTCTCTTTATAATATTGTAGAACTTTACACAAATAACCTGGTAACGGATGGGTTGGATCCGTGAGACCCATGAGGTAACAAAAACTTCAGCCAATCACATACTGAGAGCACCAGCTGCCTATTCGTCTCTCTATCTTTCTTTTATTTTCGAATGTAATGTTCAGTGTGACAGGTATTGCCATATAGGTTGTGTACGTAATTATATGCATAATTTGTTTCGTGCTTGACCCCTCAGACCCAACCCATCCTTCCATCGTGTAATCGTGTACGTATTCGTAGTTTTAGAATTTTTGTTATGAAATGTTATTTTTGTATAGTATTATGTCTAACTAAAGTCAAATTCGACTGTGATTTTTTAAATGAGTCAAACTTTTCAGTGGAATGACGAGGATGCTATTAGGGAGGTCTCATTGTGCTCCTCCTTAAATTTACCAAATATTTTTGATAAGAATATTAAATACATTATAAATTAACAAAAATGTTTTCTTTTATATCGAACTAACATAGTGCAGTCCTCCAACAACGATAAAAACAAAATATTTGCTATGTAATTCTTATTTTTTAACCCAGGTCTCTCAGACCCAGCCCATTCTTTCGAGTTACATTTTTCCACTCATCCGTCGCTGGGATTACGACGAACCTTCGGAGAGTGAAAGCCTTGTTTACGATAATAAGACAGCATTGTTTAGAGAATGCTTTTCTGTTGTATAAGCAAAGAAGAGCGGTAAAGAGTCCAGTAATCTCATACTTTGACATTAAACGTTTGAGAAAATCGAAATGAGTACACTAATAAAAAGTACAGGGCCAATCGTAGATAAACACATTCCAGAGCAGTCGTGTTTTTTTATGTATGTTTGTGTGTGTGTGTGTGTGTGTGTGTGTGTGTGTGTGTGTGTGTGTGTGTGTTGAACGATAATATTGAGATATACAAAATTTCTCTACATTAATATCTTGCAAAGATCTTGGCGTCCGGCTTGCTGGGTCAATGGGTCACGATATATTATAATCCTTATTACCTTTATAATGGATTATAGGACCCGCAGACTATACAGCGCTGCTGGGAATCTGAAATAGAATGATTCTATTCCTAGTTCATTACTGTTTGGATTGACTAAATGAAAGATCACTTTCTTTTCTAAAGAACAAAATTTAACAAAGTTTATTGTTACCTTTTTAGCAAACAATTTAGTGAATTTAAATAAAATGATTTGATGTTATGCCTTTGATCAAGATATCTTTGAATTTACATTTTTATACCGCGGTTAACTTATCTATTCTTCGTTGATGTCCCTCGTAGACTTCTCAGTCGAAATATCTTGCGAGCTTGCCGTAGTCCAAAGTTCCAAGAAATCTCCTATCTAACTCAAGATGAAGATGACCAGGCTTATCAAAATTATCAGTCTGATTACGTCCTATGACATGGTCGAAACCTATATCAATCACCACTCCGACAAAGAGTTCCAATTTATGCATCAATATTGCTTCCACATGCAATATCTGCAATATTATTTACTGTCCTTAAACTTTTCACGATCTGAAAACCCGACTCACGACTATCTGCACTCCATTCGCTCCCTCTCACGATCCGTTCCAACACGCGATGCTGGTCAGAATGAATTCTTCTTGCATGATTCACCCCTCGAAGCTTCCTATTAAACTCCTTTCTTTTTTTCATAACATTTTGACCGTCCTTCTCTCACCCAGCCAATCCATGCGTTCGTTATATTTTGATGTGGCAGCTAACCTTTCGATCGTCTAAACTTCTTAATGCATATTCCACCATATTATAGTCTTCAAATAAATGTTAGTTTATATTCATGTGACATATCGGTATGTCACAGCTTCCCCTCTCCAAGCGTCATTTGGTTTGCTACAACCTAACTAAATGACAAGACTAAAACTGAACATTTTCTTCTTGCTTCTTCACACTAAACGACATTAACACTTTACACTTTGCACTGCACTAGGTCTTGTTTCTTGCTGCCTTAAAACTATTTACATTTTCCTTTCGGAATGTGCCAACAATAACCATTTCACCAGGTATTCTAATAACCGTTTCTGCCTAATATTTGCTCCTCATTAACTTCATTGAATACACATACACATTAAATTAAACTCCCTACACAAACTGACAAAATACACATAACAACAAAACAATAACAAAAGAAAAACTATTACTCTTAATATTTACAACTATTTACAAATCTCTGTCATGACCAGAATATTTAATCATGCGTGTCGTCCCTCATATACGGCTTCATGTTCCTGTAGTTATATATTCCCATTTGTCGTCCGTTTTCATCATTCAAAATC